>JAHZSR010000080.1:0-138434 GCA_025782845.1 Boletus coccyginus
ACCTTCATCAGACTCTTTGATCTTCCCGGTCCCCAAAACATGACAAGCCAGCAAAACTCCCTGAATCACTTCTGCATCAACTTTGCCAAAGAGCATTTGCAGGGCTCCATTTAGAAACGTATCACACGTTGACGAGTGCCAGACAGAGGGCATCTCTCGCTTTGTCCTGTACTTTGACAACGCCGAGTGTGTTCGCCTTCTCCAAAACAAGCCTGGTGGCCTCATCCTCATCATGGATGACCAGGCTTGCCGATCACACAAGAAGATGGACCATACGATGGCGGAAGCATTCCACAAGTGTTGGGGCAACCATTTCCCCCTCAAGGTCGGGGCGATTGATCACTCGGGATACCCAACGTTCACCGTCAACCACTTCATTGGGCCCATTACTTATTTCTCCAAGGGTTTCCTTGATCGCAACATTGATTTCCTTACTTAATCCCGACTTTGTCTCGCTTCTTTGCGGTTCTATCATTGGTGCAGCAGAAGGCACAGAAGGAGCCAGATCACTTGATCCCTTCATCAAGGGTCTGCCCTACTTCAACAACGTGAAGTGTGTTGCTTCTTCCACTCATCCTTCAAGGTTGGTGTGATCGATTGCTCAGGATTCCCTACCTTCACCGCCAATCATTTCAACGGTCCCATCCAGTGCTTCCTCACCCAAAACCTCGATTTAATTATGCCACTGACCTTTTGGCCCAGGTTAGGGTTGATCCCCCTGCACTCATACAGAGACCTCCCTACGTTGTAGAAACGTTGACTTGTATTTCATGATAATCACATCATTGTTTACATTTGACTCATGCTATACGCTTCATGCATTAATCCTGTTTCTTTCTGTGATGTCAATGAGTGGCTTCATGGGCAAGGATCAAATTCACAGTCGACATCTCCATAAACATGCCGACAGGACTGTGTTGACAGCCTGAGTGGGCACAAAATGTGCGAGCAACGTTCAGCATGCCTCCTCCCGATACTTGATGGATATATTCTGTGACCCAAGTGCAGTGATTTGTCACGAGTGTCAGCTGGACGTTGCGGTTGGGGCTCCTCAGATTTGTCAGCAGGGTCTCAGCTGGAGCACTTGCGAGTGTCTGGCTGGCATGCAAGGTGGTATATCACACAGACGGCTCGCTTCTCGACCTACTGTGAACAGCGTAAGAATGGCTTCAGGCATGTTACACCGATGTGTGTGGAGAATCTAATACATATTCCATTTACATATTCCGTCAATTGTCAGTTTTCCGGAACCCAAGTTTGGGCGTGTAGATACTGGGAGAGACTGTCCAGATCCTCTTGATCAATATCGATATTGATTGATGTAGCAACACGATGTAACACAATAATATGTATATTTTACATACAAGATGTCGAACCATTCTGTACAATTTAATTTAATTTAATTTAATTGATTGATTAATATTAGTTGAACATCGCGCAATATGGACATAAGCGGAAATGCGCATGTAGAGTAAGTACTTGGAGAGTGAATATTAATGTAGTAACACTATATATATGTGTGTATGTGTGTGACGGGGATGCAATGCACAGTTGATCCGCGCATTTTGGTTATAGTATAAAATGCACATACATCAGCGTCAAAATCTTAAAATCATGGACCATATTTTTGGTTGGGTCGACATGTGAGACATCGAACACCGCGCATTTTAGTCGGGGGATAAAATGCGCACTTGATTTGACCAATATGGTTACGATACGGGGTACTGAGTCTGTACGTTATATCCTCGAATGCTGCGCTGCGCTGCGCATTTTGGCACTGTCTGAAAATGCGCATGTTCTTGTCATTATATCTCAAATACCGCGCATTTTGGTATTAGCTGAAAACGCGCACGAAGGTGATTTGCTTCGGAATGTGCGCGTTTTCAGCTAATACCAAAATGCGCGGTATTTGAGATATAATGACAAGAACATGCGCATTTTCAGACAGTGCCAAAATGCGCAGCGCAGCGCAGCATTCGAGGATATAACGTACAGACTCAGTACCCCGTATCGTAACCATATTGGTCAAATCAAGTGCGCATTTTATCCCCCGACTAAAATGCGCGGTGTTCGATGTCTCACATGTCGACCCAACCAAAAATATGGTCCATGATTTTAAGATTTTGACGCTGATGTATGTGCATTTTATACTATAACCAAAATGCGCGGATCAACTGTGCATTGCATCCCCGTCACACACATACACACATATATATAGTGTTACTACATTAATATTCACTCTCCAAGTACTTACTCTACATGCGCATTTCCGCTTATGTCCATATTGCGCGATGTTCAACTAATATTAATCAATCAATTAAATTAAATTAAATTAAATTGTACAGAATGGTTCGACATCTTGTATGTAAAATACTTGATATACTTGATTTTCTATCCCTAAGCTGTCTCTAGCCTGAATGACCTGACAAAAAGGCCTATATAATTCTAATTGAGTCTTTATATCTGTTTGTCAACTGTTCGTGTCAATAAGCAGTGAACACTGGATGGAATCTATGGTAACATAGATAATGTCTAAATGAATGAATGAATGAATGAGTACCAGAGTAAACACAGAGATGTAGTATGATTCAAACAATATATCCATCTCCACCACTTTTGTGCTTGCCTTTTCACTTGGTTGTAAAAAGTTTGCACTGGCCCCAATATAGGAAAAACCACCTAGTGTCCACCATTTCAACTGCCCATGTTACATGCAGTGCAAAAGTCAACCATTGGATAATCACACGTTGTCATTCCTTCAATGTCCACCTGCTAATCTAAGTCCTGGAGCCTGAGTTGGGAAGGGACAGTGAAGTCAGGAGAAAGAGTAGAGGGTGGCCTAGTAGGGTGAGCTGCAGAGGTTACCTTACCTTCCACTCACTCTCCAAAGATTGATTTTTGTAGTCTTAGGAACACTAGCTGAAAACAAGAATGAGCATGTGCCTACCATTTGGACATGCTATAAACACAGTGGTAACAACCACCAAGTCCAGGAAAATTGATCAATCATTGAGCAAACAATGCTTCACCCATCAAGCCCAATAAAATTATTTGAGCAAACAATACTCCTCTGGTCTCTTGCTATATATAGATACTCTGCATATCACACTAGGGTGGGTTGAGATCCTCCTCCCATTGGCATGTCATGCCTGGAATACCATTGGAACAACATCAGAGGTCCATGATATCTGATTTCACATGATGATGCCACCTTGCCTCCGTCCCCTCCAGCAAAGATTGATTTTTGTAGCCTCAGGAACACTAGCTGAAAAGAGAAATGAGCCTATTCCTACCATTTTCCAACCCTCTGAACACAATGGTAACAACCACTAAGCTCAATAAAATCATTTGAGCAAACAATACTCCTCTGGTCTCTTGCTATATATAGATACTCTGTATATCACACTAGGGTGGGTTGAAATCCTCCTCCCATTGACATTTCATGCCTGGAATACGATTGGAACAATGTTAGAGGTCCATGGTATCTGATTTCACATGATGATGCCACCTTGCCTCCTCCCTCTCAGCAAAGATTGATTTTTGTAGCCTCAGGAACGCTAGCTGAAAAGAGAAATGAGCCTATTCCTACCATTTTCCAACCCTCTGAACACAATGATAACAACCACTAAGCTCAATAAAATCATCCAAGCGAATAACACTACCTTCTCCATACAAAATTATGATATACAGTGAGGTGCAAAACCGTTGCAATGCCTAACCTCAAACCGGGGCGCGAAGCGCCCCGCAATCACTTGTGGGAATTTCACTTTGCTTTGGTGGGAACAAATAAAGTACAAACCCTTAGCTACAACGTTGTCCCCAGGGTCATGTGATTTCGCTTACATACTGCAAAGATACATCCATTTCAAAACACCAATACCATTGCAACAGTTTTGCACCTTTTGCTTTCCAGGGTATATTAGTACTTGGTATAGCCTCCCTTTGCCTTGATAACTGCTTCAATCCTTCTAGGCATGCTCTCTATCAACTTCTGACACTCTTCAACTGCTATCCCCTCCCAATCAACCTGAACTCTCTCCCACAATTCATGAATCCCCTTAGGAGAGGAATCATGATCTGCTAGTCTTCTTTTGAGATAACCCCAGAGGTGCTCAATGGGGTTGAGGTCAGGAGACTGTGCAGGCCATACCATAGTATGAAAATCCTGCTCCTGAAGCCAATCCTTCACCTTCTTGCAAGTATGTTTGGGGTCATTGTCCTGCTGAAAGATGATGTCAGGAGGATCAAGACCATAAAACTGCAAAGAATTGAGCAGTTCATCCTTCAAAATCTGAAGGTAAAGGTCCCCATCCATCCTACCATCAATCTTGGTAGCATAGCCAACTCCCTGCCAAGTCATACAGCCCCACATCATCAAAGAACCTCCTCCAAACTTCACTGTACCTTCCACCAGCCTATCACTTAGCCCTTCCCCTGCCTTTTTCCACACCCACTTGCGCCCATCTGACCCTAGGCGATTGATTTTGGTCTCATCAGACCATACTACCTTCTTCCAGTCCTCCAGAGTCCAATCTTTATGAGCATAAGCAAAGTCTCGACGAGCCCTACGATGCTTGGCTGAAAGGAGAGGCCATTTGGACTTGACCACAGCTTTCATACCTGTCTTCCTCAACTGTCTGCGCACTGTGGAGGTAGAGAGAGGCTGTTTGACTATATTGGTGAGTGCCTTGGTCACCTGAACAGCATTCTCTGCCTTTCCAGAGGAGATAAGACGAATGGCATGCCAGACATTGGCAGAGGAAAGCTTGGATGGACGACCTCCAGTAGCTTTTTGAAGCTCAAAACGCTCTTTGGAGCGTAATCTGGATATGGTAGACACATTAAGACCAGTAGTGGATGCAATAGAGTGAGCAGATTGGCCAGCATCAAGCATAGAGAGGATGGTTTGTTTTTGAGTAAAAGAGATGGTTCTCATGATGGTTGTGGTTGGAAACAAAGATGCGTGTGAACTATTTTAAACTCAGACATGGTTCTAATATGTGTATGTTTGTTTGTATGACCAAACATAACCAAATAACACTTGATTTCAATGTAATGAGCAAAGGGTGCAAAACTGTTGCAATGGTATTGATGTTTTGAAATGGATGTATCTTTGCAGTATGTAAGCGAAATCACATGACCCTGGGGACAAAGTTGTAGCTAAGGGTTTGTACTTTATTTGTTTCCACCACAGCAAAGTGAAATTCCCACAAGTGATTGCGGGGCGCTTCGCGCCCCAGTTTGGGGTTAGGTATTGCAACGGTTTTGCACCTCACTGTAGCACATCCAGAAAACATCCCACACCTATTCCAGCATTTTACCTAGGGGTGTTTTAACCCTCTGAATTCATTGAAGACATTCCAGTGTCCCAAAGGAATCACCTTTGCAATAATTTTACAGACATGTTATTAATAACCTTGTTTGATTTTTATCTCCACATCCAGACCGCCAATTTCCTTGATCAGGAGATCAAAATGATCGCGTCAATGGGCTCTATAGGGTGGTATACATTTCTAACAAATTGGAAGTTTTAATTTTGTATTTTAATTCTAGGATGACCATATAAATCACTTCGAGAGCTGCGAATTCCCATTGGTTCCCAAAAAAACCTTGATTATGCCACAAACTGGATTATTTGTTGCATGATCCTTCACAACATGATTATTCGATTTGAGGAACAGAGGTATGGGCCAAAGTCAGCACAAAGGCAGGCTTCAGAGGTTTGGGCAAGGCAGGAAGGAGGCCTTGAAGAGGAACCTGAGGGGGCTGGAGTGGACATCAATGATGGAAGACCAGGTCACACATTTCATCTCAGGTTGATGGAGCAACTGGTTCAGCATCGTGCAAGACAACACTAGGATTGTTACAAAAACTACATGAAAATAGGAGTGTGTAACAACAGGATGTAGGTTCAAGTATTGGAAAATGTTCTCAAGGAGGCACATTAGCATCGGGCATGATCCCTTTCATCATGAGCGAAAGCCGAAGTACTTCCGCCTCCGCCTGCTTCACCTTCATAGTCTCAATGGCAGCGCGTGCCTTTGCTTCCTCAAGGCGGATTTCGGCCTCTTTGTTTTCCATGGCCTGGGTATGGATCGCCTGCACATTTGTATTCTCATACTGCATCTTGTCCCGCTGGAATTGGAAGTTTCATTCATCGTCGATATGCTTTATCTTCATCGCAAGGCAATGATTTTTCTCCATCGAAATGGCAAGGCGGTGAGAGCCGATGCCATCAGACCCAGGGGCCGACTCAGCAGTCAGCTGCGACATGGTTTCATTCAAATCCAGGCGGATGCATTTACCTTTGCTGTCGCCGGATGAATTGGACATCGCGCCGGATAATATCGGAGAGATAATGCGGTTGCGTGATCCGCTTGCTTGCGATGAAGCACGAGATGCCGAAGGGCGAGCGTCGCGGAACGGGGTAGAGGAATGAGGAGAGGGGGTGGGGAACGCCAATGGTTGATGAGATTGTTGTCCGGTTATGCTGGCCTTGGTCGCCATGAGTTGGAAACCGGCTTCGCGGGTGTGATAATTTGACACTTGTTCTTCTTCTGGGGGATCATCAAAGTCGAAATCAAAATCCGGCCCGAGTGAGTCGAGGGGCTCGACGGCCTGAAAACGTTAGCATTTTTTAGTAAGGGAACTAGTACGCATACCTTACGCTTTCCTTTCTGCGCACCTCCCTGGTTGACAACCTTGGAGGGCACGACCTCCTCCTCATCCATCCCTACACCCTCATCCAGCTCGTCTCCATCCCACATGTTGATATCTTCATCAGGTGGGACGGCAGCGGGGTGTGGTGTGCCGTCTGTGGCATGCACAACTTGTGCGGCCGGAGAGGGCGTTTGCTGGTTGACAGGGACGGTTTTCTTGGCGGGGGCAATGAGCTTGAGGAAGTCCACACTGCAGGACTTGCCAGGTTGCGAGTTCGTAAGCTTGGCGGTGAAGTTTGGAATGCCATTCCAGATGGCATAGAGGTCGTCGTACCAGGGGAAGTCCTTGAGAATCGCGACGTGGATATTTGCTGCATCCACGCCGGCTTGGACACCTTCCCCTGTTTGATGGAGGGAACGGTAATGGGAGACGAATGTCTTACGGAGGCTGGACGCAGTTAGTTGTAAAGTGAAACGAATTTGGTTGGGGGGACTTACTAGCTGATGCAGTTTGTGACCGATATCGTGAATTTCTTGGGCATGGAAACGAACCGGTCCTGCCACTCCGGATCCTGACCGAAGATAAGTTGTGCAACGACCGCACAGATGGCAGTTTTGTCCTTGCCAGATGGCTTCTCCAGATTTTCGGGGTGGTCCGCTTTGTTCTGGGAAAAAAGAATGTTGCAGTCGGCGGCGTGTGACTTGAGCCAGGCGGCAAGGGTATCCATTTGGTCAATGGACCAAATAATAGTGAATTTGTTGGGCTGGGAGGTTTCGGAAGGTGGGGGAGTAATGACAGTCGGGTCTTGTTGAACACGGCGCTGCTGGCGTGCACCACCCCTGGAGCCTCGACCACGGCCCCGGGGTGGGTTGGGGGCAGGTACAGGGGGAGCTGGGTGGCCTCTGTGGGGGTTATCAGCGCTCATCGATGAGGTTGATGGGATAGAGTGGGTGGCCTGCAGCCTTGCAGACCTGCGTGTTTGTGTTCGTTGTACAGGCATTAAATTTTAAACTCCGCAGAGCGGTTGGGCCAATTCCAGACGTATTCAGAACATGAGTCAGGGCCAATCAGAGCCCTCTCTGACTACCCGTGAGTCCGCCTATTGGGTAACCCAGGTGTCGCAAATGTCCGACAGACAGAGGCTCTCCGTTGTCAGACAATTTCTGGTAGGAACTACCATGGCCTCCTCGTCCGCTGCGGTCGTATTCACGACCAAAACACCATATGTGCTCCCCTCCCAAAAATTTATGATCCCACTCGACTGGAAACGCTACCAACTCTCACAACTCATCAACAAAGCTCTCTCACTCGCAAAACCGATCCCATTCGACTTTCTCGTTCGCGGCGCGATCCTACGAACCACTCTTGGAGATTGTCGCACAGAAAATGGCATCACTGAGGTACGCATCCGCATCGCGTCGGGGAGCAGCATGGGTTGTGTGCACGATGATCTTGTTAATGAGCAGCATAGGAAGACACGCTCGAGATCGAGTATTTTGAGTCGATGTTACCGCCGCAGTGCATGACGACGCTTCCGCATGAGGATTGGGTCTCCTCCATCTCGTGTCGTATACCACAGTACGCCTCGCGCTCGCCTCGCCTCGTCGCACACTCAAACACAACCTTTTTTGTGCAGACACTTCCTAACCGCCTCGTACGACGGCCATATCCGTCTCTTTGATTACGCGCAAAAGCTGGTCCAGGACGTTGCAGCGCATCAGGCACCCATTACCTCTGTCTGTGTCGTCCCGTCCCTGCCATCGACAGACGAGTCAGTGGTCATCGCGAGCGCCTCGCACGATCTGACCGCTTCCCTCACCCGCGTGTCGCTCGTACCTGACGCCTCACCGTCATCCCAAACACTCGCCTCGCTCCACTTGCATACCTCGCCTCTCTCCTCTATCACCTCTGATCACACCGGTTCCCACCTCCTTACCGCATCCTGGGACCACCTCATCGGCTTCTGGGACACCACCATCCCCACCCAGGACGAAGTCACGCCCACGTCCGACCCGGCTTCTTCTGACCGCAAAAAACGGCGCAAGGTCGCCAGCGAAGCTGACCAGGGACGTGGAAAACGCAAAGCTCCCACGACCGTACTCAAGTCTCACACGGCACGCGTATCCAAGGCGGAGTTTACCCCCGGATCGAACCAGCGGGCATATAGTTGCGGGTTTGACTCGACAGTGCGGACGTGGGACGTCGAGTCGGGTGTGTGTGTGGATACGATCGTACGTCTTTCGTTCTTTCGCTTTATTGGGCATGTGGAAAACTCACTTCATGCCGGTTCCCGCTCGGTTTTTTTATACCTTTGATCGTCTAGGCCGTCCCTGAACGGCCGATGCTCGATCTGGTGGTCACACCTGACGGCCAAACCGTCCTCGCGTCCTCTACGGATCGGACCGTCTCCATCTTTGACCTCCGTTCGCCCTCTCTCACGAGCACAGCCGGAACGCTCATGCACCCTGCCACACCATCCTGTCTGGTCTATCCCAGCGCTGCACCGAGATCGACGTTCACCCAAAATGCAAACCCCAACGGAGCCCCGCCCGCGCCTTCGACACCGAGCGCACCTCAAGTCCTGACGGGCGCCTACGATGGGATTGCTCGTCTCTGGGATCTGCGGAGCCCCAAGAGCGCGATCACGAGCGTCAAAGCATGGGATGGCACCCCCAAAAAGATTCTGAGCGTCAATTGGGTCGGCGAAGTCGTCGGTGTGGGTGGGGAGGGTGGCGTCGAGGTATGGCGGGTCGGTCAGGGGGACCGGGTGTTGACCAAGTGAAGCGTTGGTGTTGATGTGCACTCAATTCCGGGGGCGTGGGAGGGGGGCCGCGATGCAGATGCCGACCTGCTTTCCATAGGCGCTGGGCCACGTTTATTTGCACCTGATCTCGGTTTCTGATACCTGTCCGATTAGATGAGCGAACAGCAAAGCTTGAACAAACCAGAATTCATGAACCGCGCAATCAGCTCGCTGGATCTCAAACTTCCCCGGGTATGTCCCCCGCTATCCCGAAGCATATTTCTTTGACCCACGTCTAACAGGTACCAGTAAAATCACGCGTCTCGAGAAAGTTGTCCAACTTCGGAACTACTAGTACGCGGCTTAAAGCACACTGTGGCTAGGGATGACTCACATGCCGTCCAATCCTTCAATGACGAGTGTAAAATGCTTGGGTGAGGAAGGATCAGGCAACGTGTTCGTCCTAAAATCGAAGCATATACTACGTCGCGTGTTAGAAGAGGAGGCGAGAAGTCGTAAAAAGACGAGGCTAAGTAACGGGCATGGAGGCTGCTTGTCACTGATTATCTTTGCACGCGGAAACTGATTTACAGCTATTCCGGGCTCCAATTATAAGTAACTTTACTTCCCTCAGTGACATTGCAAGTCTGCTCGCGTACTGCTACCCAGCTAATCATCCGAGTCCATCGTCGGCCCCATCCTCTACCACCTCCCACCCTTCCTCCTCCGTGACCCGCTCTGGTCGTCTCCGCGTCGGTGACCAGACGCTCGTCGGAGGCCCAGGACCCTCCCCCGCGCTTGCTATGGTGTCCCGCACCTCTCCCGTCCCTGTCCCAGCCAGAGCTACTCGCCGCCTACCCCTTGCCGGACTCGCCGTCGTCGCTTGAAGGACCTGTGCAAAATCGAGTGGAAATGAAGGCGGCGTCGGAGGTGGTAAACTCGGCGTAGTTTCGTGCGAGCGGCTGATATGGAAGATATACATAAAAAGACTGATGATGAACGAAGACGACCATGACATACCGTCCCAACTCGCCGCTACAACACACTGCCCATAGGTTTCCGAGCGCATCGCCCGCTTGTGAGAGGGGTATCTCGACGCTCTGGGTATGTGCGAGGTAACACACGTTATAGAGCAACATTGCAAACGCAGTCGTAAAAGCCGCTTTGGGTTCCGTGGGTGGCGCGAGGGTCGTCGAGGATGATGTTGTCGATGCTACTGGCGGGGCAGACGTCGGGAGTGGGGTCTGCGGAGACGAAGGCGACGAGGACGAGGACGCCGTGAGATGTAATGGTTGCTTCGTCGTCCATCTAGATACACAATCCGCACGAAAACCATGTGTATATCTTTCACAGGACGAAAAAAGAAAGAACATACTTGGCCCAGCTACCTGGTTCCCCGCCTTTACCAGCCCCGATCCAGGGTTGTCCGACCCCAAACTTTTTTCCGGTCCAGTCTGTCTCAAAAGGGAGTTTAACACCCAAGTAAAACGTGAGCAATCCGAGGAAATGGATCGTATGCGTGATGACGGCGTTGATATGGTCTGGGGGATAACCTGGATCACGACGGTATATCAACGTCCGAGCGTGAACCATGGGACGAACGTACGTACGTCGAATGTCCCCCGGAACGGGTAAAATCAAATCACCGATCGTCCATTCCCCCTTGGTCCCCGCCTTTCCCCCAATCGGGGGTCGTCCCCCCACCTCGACGACGTGAAAGACTTCGACGAGCTCCTGCACGAGCCCCGAGCGCGCACGCGCAAGCGCGGCAGAGAGCGCATGCAGCTCCTGCGTTTCCTTGGCCGTTAAGCTGTCTAGCGGCGGTGCGGGCACCAAGCGTGCGGCCGAGAGAGTTCGACGGCGCGCCGCGAGAGATTCACGGAGCTGGCGCAACCCCTCCCGTTCTTCAAAACCGAGACCAAAACGGATCCGAAAAGAAGAAAGAAAAAAAGAGAAGGACCGATCAAACGACAAAACCAAGTCACGACGTCCACGAAAGACGCACTTGTATCATTATCCCGCCTCAGCCTCGCCAATCCCTCCGCGAGCTCCTCGACCCGCTTCTGACACATTGCCACTTCAGCCCGCGTCGTTCGCGCGCCTTCAATGCCCTTGAGGCCCCGCGAGGCCTTGGCAACCTGTTCATCGCGATCTTTTCCAAAACGCTGCGTCTGCAAGCGAATGTCGCGTAGGCTATGGTAGGTGGGTCAAGAGCCGATCGGGGTACGTCGATTTGGACATACTGATTCCGTAGACAGCGTTCACAGTAAAACTGGCGTTGCCTGAGCTCACAATTTTTGCATTCCATTGCATAACGACGGTCGATAGGACTGCGGTGCACCTTTGGGACTGACCCGTGTTTATGGGTGGTGTCGATGGGCAAGAGGGCAAGCGAGGAATTAGTCACACACAAATTCGGATTGCCCCTGAGTATTTAGACCACCATAACGACTAAGTGCTGAATAGATTATTTCAGCTATGTAGAGTTATTATTTAGTAAAACAATTGAAACTGATAAATATCGTTCCCGGTTGACCCGAACTCCCAGCAGCACGGGAAATGTATACTGGAATGGGGATGGCGGTACGAAGAAGCCCGTGTGCAGCACTCAACTCAGTCACCACACATCATGTCCGCCCCGAAAGTCGTGTATCGTCAGTTAGGCAAATCTGGCCTCCGAGTCTCCGTCCCAATCGTAAGTCCTGTGCAATATGGTTATCATGACCCTGACCAAACGTCTCGTCCGCATAGCTAGGAGGGATGACCCTTGGTTCATCGAAATGGACTGTGCGTTTGCCTTTGGCCGTGCTATGTGATCATAGTCCCATGTGATCGCCCTCATTCAGCCGTGGGTCCTGGACGAAGAACCATCTCTTGATCTCTTGAAAGCTGCATGGGACCTCGGCATCAACACAATCGATACCGCCAACATCTATTCCAACGGTGAATCTGAGCGTCTCGTCGCCAAGTTCATCCAAAAGGTACTACCTTGCGTGCCCGTTCTCGTAATCCTCCGCACATCTCACGGCCCCTCCCTAGTATCAGATCCCCCGTCACCAGATTGTGATCGCGTCGAAATGCTTTGGTCTCGTCGCCGACGACGTCAGCGTCCACGCGCTCTTCGCACCCGGCATAGAGGACCTGCCAAAGTACGTCAATCAGAGTGGTCTCTCACGTGCGGCCATCTTCAACGCGGTCGACGCCTCGCTCGCCCGCTTGGAGACCCCTTACCTTGACCTTCTCCAAATACACCGGTACGACCACAAGGTTCCCGCGGAAGAAACAATGAAGGCTCTCCACGATCTCGTTCAGAGCGGTAAAGTGCGCTACATCGGCGCAAGTTCGATGAGGTGCTGGCAATTCGCGCACCTCAACGAGGTGGCAAGCAAGAATGGCTGGACCAAGTTCGTTAGCATGCAGCCCCAGTACTCGTTACTTTACCGCGAAGAGGTGGGTACGCCTTGCACGGGTCGTTTTGGCGTTGACTGATTCTAATTTCACGTAGGAGCGCGAGATGCTAGCGTACTGTAAATTCAACGGTATCGGCGTTATCCCTTGGGCACCTCTCGCTTCGGGAGTACTTGCCCGCCCCGTTGGAACAGAGACCGTCCGACTCGCCTCTACCAAAGGCACCGTGTTCGAAAGGGGGTTTTCAGAGGCCGACAAGACCATCGTAAACCGTGTCGAGGAACTCGCAAAAAAAAAGGGTGTCAAGATGGCGCAGATCGCACTGGCCTGGGTCGGCCAAAAAGTCGTGAGCCCCATCGTGGGTGCCAGTTCCATCGAGCGGCTCAAGGAGAACATTGGGACCGACATCACGTTGACGCCGGAGGAAGTGACCTATCTCGAAGAGCCGTACGTGTGCCTTTCGCTTTCTCGATTGTGCCACTGTTTGTTGATCCTCATCCACAGATATGTCCCAAAGCCTGTTTGGGGTCATCTCTGAAGACAGCATGGACGTAGATGTATACTTGTGTATTCGTAGCAACGACGACTGTAAGTCTGGATTCGAAAGGGAACCTGAATTATATGCTTACTGGGGGTACTTACTGGTGCGAAGAGAGACAAACACATGTATATCTAAACAACAGTCTCCCTAGCAGGATACTGTCCTCCCTCAATAGCGTGAGGAAGGAAGGGCAGTCGCTTGGCTCTCGTAGAAAGTGGGTGAGCCTGAGGTACCTGTCATTGTAATGACAGGGAGTAGTGTCCCGGGTTCCCCCGTTAGTACAGGCAATCCGAGATGTTGTGTGGAATGATGAGATATTCGGTTGGATAGAGTTAATATCAAAATCGAAGTGGAAAAGTGCGAAATTTAATAGATTGTATACAAGAATTGGGGAGATGTGGAGTGCCACTGATCGGCGGTGGGCCCAGTGAACTGAGCTGATTTGATGCGTACTACAATGAAGCCGCATGCCACAAGCACAGAGGAACCAACCCCTCCATCGAGTTCGACTACCCTGAGCACACGCAGAATGGATGGCGGTCCACTATCATCTGCATGCCAGGGCCACATTTCTGCTTCACGTCCGAGAGACCGATTAGCGGTTTCAGGGGAGATACTCGTGTATGATCATCTGAGCCCCTCGTCTCCCTCATCGTTTTCCTCCACTTTTTCTGTGACTCGCTCTGTCAATGGTCGTCTACATGGTGTCCTGCACCATTCCCGTCCCTGCCATCGTCGCTCGAAGCACCTGTGTAAATGAAGTGGAACGAAAGCAGCGTCGAAGGTGGTAAACTCGGTGTGGTTTCTTGCGATCGATTGATGTGGACCCCACATACAACCAGGATGAAAATAAAATGACAAGCGAGGTCGGCATCACCGTCCCAACTCGCTGCTACAACATACTGCCCATTGGCTTCTGGGCGCATAGCCCACTCGTGAGAGGGTATTTCGACGCTCCGGGTATCGGTGAGGTAACGCACTGGCACGCGGTAGAGCAACGTTGCGTATGCGGTTGTAAAAGATGCCTTGGGTTCTGTGGGGTGTGCGGAGACGAAGACGAGGACGCTGTGAGACGCAACGGTGTTTCATCGTCCATCTAGATACTCGGGATCATGGAGATATTTCCCAACAATACCTTGGTACGTCGTCGAGGAACCCCTGAAAACTGTGGGTATCATCTTGTATGCCGTTTGCGATTCGCATCGAGGTGGGCTGGCGCAAATCTTTGAATCTGCTTACCCGGCACACCCTCGCAATATCCTATCACAGCATACCAATGACCGCCCATCCACTGGGCTCAGAAGGTGGCCGCCATCGGATGCTCCTAGGCACAATGAACGTATGCCTACCCCCCCTTATTACCCTGACCGCCATCATGGCGTACGTGGTCCACCCAACGAAGACGAGCGTTCACGCGCACAAAACGCCGGGCTCTCCGCAGACGGCGTGCTTGGACCAGCACAAAGTCGAAAGCGTCTTCTTTCGGGTGTACAACTCGTGCTTGGGACATAGCCAACGGTCCCGTTTTCTCATCGTACGTTGTCCCCAGGTGGGGCAAGCACCCGTCCTTAGGTCGCGATCCCCATCGTTGGTGTCAATGCCATCGAGCGGCTCAAGCAGAGCATCGTGATCGCCTTGACACCAGAGCAAGTGACTAATCTCGAAAAAGCCGTATCCATGCCCTTTTCTCTCTCGATCGTACCGCTGGGTTGATCCTCGAGATGTCCCAAACCTGTTCATGATCACCACTCAAAAGACAATGGATCGACGTAGACGTATACCTGTGCATTCGTAGCCACGTCCAACCACTGCGTGTCCCATTTCGAAATGAAATAAAATAGCCTGAATTATGCAAAAAAAAGCGCTAGGAATACAGATGCGAGGTGAACCGAGACAAACACGGCGTCCCGATCAAGTGGCCGGGTCATGCAGCACGGCAAGCAGAAACCGGTCGTCTAGAACCACGCGCGTCAACATCGCGCGCTCGACCAATGAGCCGAGAGCGAACAGACCTGGTGAAATCATCAGCTCGTGTCGTTTCGTCCTGATCCTCATAAACCGAATATGATCCTAAACACGTTGGGTGAGGAACAAACGGCACGAGATGGGAGCAAAAGGGACGCACCCCGTCGTTGTCTTCACCACTGACCTCCTCCAATCCCGCTTGCACGCTCTCTACTATCCGTCCGATCACGCTTGCGTATTTTCTGCCCTGTTCACCTTCGAAAACGACGCCCGAGTGGCGGATGATGGAGACCTGGTCGCCGCGCGAGAGGAGGAGGTAACCGAGGACGGAACGATGGGACGAGAGGAGTGTGAGGGTTTGTTCGAGTTCGGGTGGCATGGGTGTGTGTCCGTGTGTGGTGTGCGTTCCGGATGACGGGGTGAAAGATTGCTCGGGCAAGGTGATGGTGGGGCCCGCTGCGTGGGAGGTGCTCATGGCGGGTGATATGCTTTGCGTAGCCTGTCAGAGAAGGGTTCAGGGTGTGGAGTTGTTCAGACTCCGAGGTCCAGGGTGTGGGACGTACCATAGGCGCGGGTCGGCGGCTTGTGCTGGTAGTTCCAGAACAACGCTTGATAGATTACCAAAAATGGCAAATCGGTTTGTTACTGCCAGATCATGATGCAACATCTCCATTCTTGGTACTGTGGTAACGCGCAGATAAATCGCCATCAACGACGGTTACGACTCTGCCCAGCTCCCACGCCCTGAGCAACATCCCTCGTACCCTGCGTCTTCATCTCATCCTCATCCAACCCCGCCTCTGCCAAAATCTTTTCCACTTCTTTCAACATCGGTTTGTATTCCGCTAACGGGCGCAATCAAACGTGAGACGATCGAGAACATGACCTGACTGACAGAGACTCACCATACCGCGCCTCAGCCAGTCCAAATCCGTTCCGCCGTAGTTGCTTTCCACGACTGTCGCTCGTGTGGTCCTGATGGGCTCTTTGTGCCCAGTATTCGCCTATGCCCGACCGTCAGTCCCCGTCAAAGAAGGAAAATGCAAAGAGCGCGTACGTGAGCGTGCATAGAACATGGCCAGTGTCTCTCCCGGCGCAGGCGTACTGATCACATCTTCCGCCGAACGCGTGGCATCCTTTGCAGAGACACCCATGAACGCCGTCGCTTGGGCCTGTAGTAGGTCGTCCTAGCGTGGGGACGAGTGAATCATGATTGTTTAGAGGGTGACTGGTGTTTGGTATACCTTTCCGGCTTCTGTTTCCGCTTTCGCATCCTCATCGGCTTCCACTCGCCGCTCTGGCTCCTCTTCACTCTCTTCTACCTCGCGCCTCTTTCCCCCTTTCTCCTTGCTCTCCTCTTTTTCCTTCCCTTTCCGCGTCTTCTCTCTCTCGCCCTCCGACCCTGTCTCTCCTTCATCGTCTTCATAGTCATCCTCCTCATCGTCGTCACTCCCTTCATCTCCACTTTCCCCTTCGTCGTCACTGCTCTCCTCTGCCTCGGTCGGAATGATGATCCCACTTGGCTTGAGACACACGAACCGCTCCAATTTATCCAACTGGAGGGCATAAAAATCGTCTAGCGTATACTCGCGCGGGCCAAGTTCAAAGATGCCACCGTAACTAGATAGCATTCAGAGCGTTACCGAGGATCCATACGAAAAGACGTACATGTACAGCGTGTTGCGAAGCACCGCGAGCATGGCGTTGTAGCGCGGCATTGGCTTCGTCAAGTTTGGGTCGTCCGAGTCGATCTCAACCTCGCGCTCGGATTCCGCAACAGGTCGCGCCCCTTCCGAAGGCTGAGTCTGCAATCAGGGCTAAGCGTGCACCCTAGGTGAACGCGTGACCCTAGACTTGCCTGTGTCTCCCCATCTTCACCAGGCTCACCGTCATCGTCATCGACGTCTTGTATAGACGGGATTGCTTCACCGGCTCTAACCTGCTTCTTCTTCTTCCCCCCACCTCCTCTCTTTTTCGGCTTTTTGAGGTGTAATGAGATCCATCGTCCATGACCTCCCAGCTGGTATCCATACCTTGCGTCCCAGAGAGCACATCAGTCCCCCCCCACACACGCGACAAAAAAAACACGCACAAGTCATTCCAAAATACACTCTCCAATCTCTCTTCTCCCCGCTCTTCGTCCGTCACCCTCCAAACATCACCCCGGTCCCCTTGGCCGACCAGAGTGCCATGGTACACCCCGCCCGAGCCGATGGCGTATGCGTCGATGATACTGTCTTGCGTTTTTCCCATTTCAATGCGAGGGGGGTCGGAAGGGACGGATCGAGAGTCATCCTGGATCAACTATCAGCGCACGCGCGTGGGTGACCATGGATGAATCGAGGCGTACTTGAGGAACCAGGTGTCGTCAAGGATGACGCCGACGGGGCGTTTCCCCTTTGTATATTCCTTGCAGTAACCGCCTGTCAGGTAAAAAAACAAATCATTGTTAGGTCGTATGCTCTTGGTGGAGAAGGAAAACATGGTCGAACGGACGGACCGTGTAGAACGATGCCGTCCGGTGTGGGCAAAAAGGAGAAGCCACTGCGAGGACTGGTTCACTTTGAGCGGCGTCGGATCTGAATCTGGGAGGACACGTACGAGGGCTTTCGTTCCGAATCTTTAAACTCAATTTGACGCCATTTGTACTCTTGAGTGTCGAATATCCACGTATCGTTGAGGTAGTGGGCTGGTAGGAAAGTCGGCGCAAGCTAAGCAGAAGTCGTGACCAGAATGTCATGCACTCACTTCGATACCCAGGATCGTAAAATCCGCCAAACAAGACAATGAGGTGTTTCCACATGGCCATCCTGTTCGAAGCTCAGGGACACTGAGTACAAGATATCCGTTCCCGATCCTACCGATGACCCGACCGCGCGCTCGGTCGCACCTTGGACTCGATTCTTTCCCAGGTATGGGTAGGTATGTCGAAAATCCAAAAGTCGCGATAGTGATGAAAGCTGTTTTGATACAGGGACGAAAATTCGCCACCTACAACGTTGGTGGGAGAGCGATCGTCATCAGCGGCGCGCAGGGGTTTCGAATGACGAGGACCGCACCAAAGAGATAGAGTTTACCGCCTCCCACTGGAGATGCGACGACGCTATGCGCAGAGCGGGGACCCGGACAGGTTTGGGAAACGAATTTTCGCCATTCGTCCTGTGGGGACAAGATGGCATCCGATAGGACGTAAATTGTTCTGAGACATACCTTGTCGGGAGAATAGCGAAATACGTCATTGTAAAAGTACTGAGTGGATTGTCAGTAGGGGTCGCAGGGTGCAGTGGACACGATACGGACTGCTTTTCCATCCTCGCTAAAGTACTCACCTCCGATGCTCCAAAGGTGGTTTCCGTTTGGACACGTGGTCAGAGTAGCATTCGCACGTCTGCTCGGGGGGCCTTGGGCGAGTTCTTCGGTGACCGTATGTGCGGCCTCCCATTCTTGTCTCATCTACTGGAGAGACAAGATGAGTGTTGATCAGCAACGGCGATGGTGGCCAAGATGAAGATCCGGATGAGAATACACCTTTTCGAGGATATCTTCGAGATCTTGGTCGTCTTGATCGTCATTGTCTCGATGTGATTTGGTTGCATTCTTCTTTTCTTTGCGAGCGGTCTTTTGGGCGGCCTTGGCTTTCTTCTGGACTTTTGCAGTCGCTTTTTTAGTTGATGCAGCACCAGGTTTACTTTTGGCCATGGTAATGAACGGGAGAGAAGGATGGAACACAGCCACTGGGATCGCGGCGGAAGGAGCAAGAACGAGGTCTTGTAGTATTTCTCGGCGAGGTACGACATGTAGATTAGCTCGCCGTTCACGACAGATTTTGTACGATACCGCAAGACGCTAGCTCGTGTGCTTCCTGGCACGCTCTACCTCTGTTTCGGCCTCCAACTCCCTTGCAGCAGCCTCTGCCCACGCGTCGAAACCGCCGTTGTCGAATGCAGCTGCGAGTCTCTGTTCGGCCTCGTGGTGGTCAAAGGTCGTGGGTGTTGGGGATTCGTGGTGTGGCGTCGGTGCAGGGACGGGGTCGAGAGAGGACGGATGACGGTAGATTTTGGCTGTCAAGAGGGGCATGGAATGTGGTACCCACGCGCGCATGTGGGCAGCAAACTCTGCTGTCTGTGGCACGGTGAGCGGTGGATAGGCGCGTTGTGGGGTGGACTGACGTTGCGGACGTCGAGATAGGCCATGACACCTGCGACAGACGCGGTTGCGGTGGACATGACGATGGCGGTGGCGATGGCAAAGGCCATTGAGGGTGTAAAGGGGGGCGTTGAACTGTTCGGGTGCACTCGGGGCTATGAGCAAGGCGCGGGGCTGCAGGACACGGCGACCCCCTGCTCTGACTCTGCGGGGAGGTGCCGTGGCATAGTACCTGCGAAAGACCATGGCGACACAGCCACCCCTCATATGATCCAGGACGGCCATGTTCCCAAACGAACTTTGGATGCACGTCTTTGAGGAGCTCGACGCCCCGTCCGACCTCGCATCCGTCGTCCGTGCAAACAGGCGCTTCAAGGCCCTCGGCATCCGAGTGCTCTACAGACACATCACCTGGTCAGACCCCCTCAAGTTCGTCGCGAACAACCCCTTCCTGGCCGAGAACCCAGCGCTTCGCTCCGTCGTGCGCGCGCTCACCCTCGGCATATCCACAGCGACCTCACAGCTCGATCGCATCGAGCAGATCAGCCGTGCCAAAGCCATCATTCACCTCTCCGGCGAAATCGCCCCCCTCCACAGACCCAATCGCGTACATGAAGCGCGCTTCCTCGACGACATCGGCATCGCCAGCCCCGTCGACCTTCTAGGCCTCGGACAGTGTCACCGACGCCATGTACAACCACGCCTTGACCTTCTCCAACCTCCGCGATCTCACCTTCAACAGCATGGTCCTCCCAGATTCATTCTACGCCTTCGTACACCGCTTCCCAGCACTCGATAAACTTGCCATCGAAAACTGCACCCCGCCCCTTCGCCCCCAGTCCACTGACCTCCACCCGCGCGACCTCCCTATCACCGAACTCACCATCGTCGGCCTACGCGGCCGCCGCGATCCACGCGAGCTTCGCTCTTTCGGCGAGGCAAAACAGCTCCGTGTCGTTCGCTTCGACTGGACCTGCTACGTTTACAAACACTTTTGCGAATCGCCCGTCCCGCACCCGCACAACAACTGGGCCCAGGGCTTCGTTCGCCGTCTTGCCCCCCGGTGTCACCACCCTCCATCCCTTGCACGCGCTCCATCTCCCGCACACCACCACACCTACCCACCTCTTCCTCCCCTCTCACCACGATCCACCGGCCCCATCCCCCCACATTCACACCATCGATGTCAAGTTCCCCACCCAAAAATCCTGGCAGTCCTATATCTCGGAACCGCACGACCAGCTCATCAACCCCTTTGCAGAATTCTTGCTCAAGTGTCCCCGCATCGCCAATTTGCGGATCAGAAACTACCTCCCTTGGCTCAGGCTACCCGACGCCGCACTCCCAAACTTGGCCTCCTACCAGGGGCCCTTGACGACCATCAAGTCCGTCCTCGCCGGTCCACGTCGACTGAAACACCTCACAATTAGGGATCCCGCAGGTGGCCTTCCTGCTCTCGAAAAGGCCTTTAAAGAGATCGAGGCTACTGGCGCTGGCGCCCACCTCGACACCCTCTCCGTATTCATAGGTTGGTGGGACGATGAAATCCTCTACGCCGTTCTCCACCATTTCCAAAGCCTAAAACGTCTCGAGATCATCTACAAGGAAGGCGATCCAACCGAAGTGCGTCCCCTTTGTCCTCTGATGACAAGGTCACATGCTGAACGGGGCGGTGCATACAGGAAATGGTGTTGGGCATGGGCGCCCATTTCTTTGGTCTCATGCCCCATTTGTGGTCTGTCCGCGTGTTCAAAGTCATCCCCCCCGGCGTCGACAATGTCAGTGCGATCGCAGAGAGCATCAATGCACGGGGATATCCACATCGGTTGCCCATCGAACTCGCGCTAGGGGAGTTCATCGGCGTGGACGGTCCCGAGCGGAACGAGTTGGACGATGCCGAGTTTGAAGAAGCCAAGTTGGATATGACCTCCTCCTCCTCCGTCGTCCTCCTGCGTCGAGTGGACAGCGTGTACGGAGGAGCCTGAAGAGGTTATCTTGAAAGAACTCATCAATGCGTGGAATCGGTATTGCCCGGCGTTGAGAGAGATACAACTCAAGGCGGGCTATGTCTGGCGGAGAGCGGACCCGGACGATGTATGGACGCAGCGGCCGACTAAAGTGTGCCATGCGCGGAACGCGGGGTTCGGGGAAATGTGACAAGGATACAGTACCCAATGTATTTTTAGTTTATCTACGTGTTTTCATTTTTGTATGGAACGAGTAGAGGTGTAGGATACCCGGTGGTACTAATCATAGCTAGTCGTTATGGTGCAGCAATGGTGCCGCAGTTCACTTGTTATTAATTTCTTACTGTAATACACGATTTCCTCTCTCTCCCTGCTATTACAGTACTGTTAATGGGAGCTTGGGCGGTCACTGGGACTGAGTTGAGCTCGGTAGTTGGTATGGAGTGCTCGGCTCACTAGCGGTTCCCAGCGATACCCGCGGGCCGCCTGCCCCGCTACCTGTGTGTTTTGACTTGCTGCCTAGCACTAAAACATGAATGGATCGTCACCACGTTGTTGCGAGTTAGGTAAGCTGCCAGGACACCCACCTGGAGAGCGAGCAGTCGCTGCCAGCACAAGTTGATTCTTCACTTCTTGACTCCACGGCATTCATTTTCATCGTCTTCAACTTCCGGAGCTCTTTCTGCGTGTGTTCCTTGTCTTATCCCGTTGTTGTACCCACGCCAAAAAGTTTCAACGCTGCACCACCTCTGTAAGCGCCCCCCCTCGTTGTCATGAAACCCAGTCTTTTTGTATTGATCTGTTTGCCCCCGAACCTGCTTGACGACTTACACGAACCCATCCGACGAGATCAGCGTTGTGGTTGTTGGATCTCTCCCACGGCACCCTCCATCCACCCCGAACGGAACCAACGCGTATTTTTCCATTGTCTTTTTCTTTTTACATCTTGTTTGCTCGAGCTCGCGCGCACCGAATATGCGTTTCGGCGATTTTTCAACACTGTGTTCTGAAGTGCCATCATATACTTGGTGCAATCTCTTTTACCGGCAGGTGAGCCTCATTTTCAACCGCACACACCTCATCAATATCATAGATCACCACGATCAGGTACTCCACAATGACGGCGCCCTCCTCACCGGCTTGTCTTTCAACTCAACAACGGCACCCGTGGGCGTGAACCCAAAATGTGGGATACCATTGGTACAATCAGATGGCTCACTTGGAAACATTGCCAACATTATCACTTGTGGCCTAAGTGTGTTTGTGGTCGTCGCTCTCATCGTTTTCTCTAGTCGGAGAAAAGCAGCGGTCGGTGCGTTCTCGACGCTTAACCCATCCCTGAGAAAACACTCCCGTGTATCTCTGGGGGTGTTCGTTTTAGGTTGTCTCCGTCTCGTCGCGACTCACATGGTATGTTTCCACAGGACGCTCCGAGCTTCGCATATTCTTTGGCGCATACCTTCTGACACTGATATTCCAAATTCTGACGACTGGCTCCGTCATTCAACAAGGCACCCAAGGCCTGGTCATTCTCACTGCTATTCATGCCGGCCTGGTTGCTACTCTCTTTTGGACCCTGCTTGCCAATGCCATCGTAGCGACACAAGTTGTCGAAGATGGCACCTTGAGTTCCCTGGTAGTGCGTCCCCTCTCGTTCTTAATACGATTTCAATCGTTAACACGGTCTCGAACAGCCTTTTGGCGTCATCGGTCTCCTCATCTTTGTCGCGACCACATACATATCCCTGGATACCGCATTCACGATCACCAATGCCTTCGGACCTTCGAATCCACAGGAAGCACTTAATAGCATATCACTGTTCGTTCTGACGAGCATATGGCCCGGAGCGTGTGTATATCACCTTTGATCACGACACGTGTGCCTGACGTGGACTCTTCAGCGCTGCACTCATCTATTTTGGGTTGATGCTATACATTGTGATAGGCGTCCTCAAAGAGCTCAGACCCATGTGGTACTATGTGATATCAGCCATCCTCTTCGTTGTCAGTCAGCTGGATTACTTCCTCCTGAGCGGGGTGATATGTCAAGTACGTCATCCTGTTCCCGGTATCGCAATAGCGGTGCTTCATAGTGTGACTGTCTCCAGGGTGCATCAATGAAAGTTGATGGTTCATTCATCGCCACGATGTTAGAGACAGCAGCCGTTGTCTTCATATACCTTGGATGGCGAGGCATAACAGAAGGTATGTGACAACGGGCATGTCATGCGTTTTTGCATCATTGACGATGCATGATACAGAGGATTGGGATGTAGACTACTACCCATCGTAGTGGAGTGGAAAGCATTGTTCAAAATCTCGTAAACTGTATCTGCTATGTTTTTGATCTCCTTTAAGAACCTTCCCAAGAACTTGTTAACTGTTGTCTTAGCTCTTTTTATCCCCCTGTGGCGATGCACGTCTTATCGTGTTTTCTTTTTCCTCCGATTTCCTTGATCCAATTGCGTCAGTGCACGAGGTTTTCCTACACCTTGTCTCTTCTTTCCTTATCCTGTTGTTCCTCACAGCCCTCTTACCTCCCCTTCCCAGGAACGGTTTTGATCTGTGATTAATTATAGCAATCTGTGAGGTTGGACCCTGGTACATAATATCTCCTTGTTTACTCTAAACGATGACTTTGCGGACAAGTTGTCCCGTCGATGCTGTTACTTTATCGAGGCGTTTGGACTGCTTGGATCGCTGAACGAGCGGAGGAACCGTCCATTGGTGACCTTTCTTTACTACAGTATGTATTATATCTACGAATTTAATACTGCCATACGGTTCCCTTAGGACCTGCGTTGGCTGGGGAACGTATTCGGACCCTAGCGCACATACCAATATTACGGTAATAACCGAGTGCAAAAAAAAGGGGGGAAACGTCCAAGTCTGATGAAAACAGCTGTCGCGTGCCGACAAGAAGGTTAAAACGCGCCTCAAATACAAATGCTCTGCTGCTGAACCAACACAAACCCGTTCACATGCAAACACGCAAACAAAAAAATGACACTTCTTCAATCCTCAATCTTTGTTGGGATTATGTGCGATGTGAGGGCCGCCTGATGATGGGCAGACCTCGATGCACACCCACCCATCTGAATCGGGGGACGTCTCATGGCGTGGTTTCCGCTTTGGGAGGAGCGCGAATCGCAACTTGAGTCGCGGGCTCTTGGACGGAGTATTAGGTGGCGTTGGGGTCATCGATCCACCGATGGGACGGGGGAACCGACCACGTTGTTCCTCCCCTGGGACTGGGGCGGTACGCGATGAAAACACCCTTGCGGACGGAGATGGGGAAGAAGGGAGTGGGGACATTGACGATTTTGATGTTACTTTCCGGGGGGTGCACGGGGTAGAGCTCGTGACGGATGTGGTGGCATCACCGTCCAAGGGCCGACGTTTACGGAGCAAACGTCGGCGGGGAAGGTATGGCCACGAGCCTGCAGGTGAGACGCATTCGTTCGGCCCAGCCCAATCGGGGATAGGAGAGGTCTCAGACATGCACATGCTTTGGGCAGCACTGGCTGTGACATCGACGTAATTGGACGTGGAGGTCGTCGTCGTCGAAAAACGCGATTTCTGGGGCAAGAAAAAGTGAAAAATGATGGAAAAAATTGCACAAATGAGAGCAAGGGACCTTTGGAGAGAAGGCGATACGCAACAATCGTTGAAAAGTGGAGATGGGCTTACCAGGTACGAGGGTCTACTCCCTGAACTCGACTCACCATCCGACTCTGAGCAATACGAGTCCAGCATCAAGTCGGACCTGAGTCGAAGTCTTCCAAACGCAGGGGGCGTACGGAAAGAGGACTCTATGTCCAATAAGTCGATGCAGGACAATTGCAAAGATCGTTTTGATTTGAGTTGAATATCGTGGGAATATACGTCCAACCCATCAAACGTCGAGGATGCACGCGTTTGCAATCCGCGTGGTGCACCCTGTCCCGCCTTCGTGTTGAGGTGCTCCCTCGAGTCCCAGGGTGTGTGACGTAGGAATGCTTTGAAGACGTCTTGGAAAGTGGCCAGTGTGGCAGTGTTTTCGTCAGTCGTGGTACTTCCGTCTGTGTCGCGATCGACGGAGATGAAGTGTGAATGATCATCGTCAAATAGGTCAGGGTGGGCCAATCTCCCCGATAGACTTTCAGACTCGAGTAGCGCAGCGCCCGAAAACGTGACCATCCCTTCCTCGGGGTCCCATAGGGCTGCGAACGTCAATGCAGTCTTGGAAGGCACGACCTCTGACCAACGATTGAGGTGGGCGGTACTGCTGGAAGTATTACCGGATGAATTATTCAGCGAGAGACAAAACTGTGAGGCAAACAGGACGAGAGAAACGCGTGAATGAGCGGAAGAACACGTAGGGGCACCCATATCTTACTTTGTTGCGACTTCGAGTGGAAGACATAGCGAGCAAAAGGCAGATCAGCGTGTAGAGCACAGATTGGTGGGCCCAGGGAAATGCGGAGTTTGAGGTCAAGAGCACGGTGAGATAATAATATGAATGGTGAAACCAAAGGGTCAGTTAAGAGTGAAACGAAGAGAGTGGTGGATGTGATCCAGTCGTCGTATGCCTGCACACGGGGCGGGAGGTGCAAGAGTTGCCCCAAGACGGAGTCGCCTGTATGACCAAAGCTTTATGTGACGTGTAATAACGACATCGCTCCCCTCCCTCGTGCATCAAAAGAAGCGACAAACCTGGAGACCCCTTGTTTGAGAGAACACCTCCGGAGGCACCCGTTTGCACAACCGGGAGACCAACAACCTAAATGAAAGGCGTAAAGCTCTCGACGAGGCCCGAACCTGATAGATTTACTTCAACTTAAATAAGTCTGGCATTTACAGCCAATCGAAAGACTGGAAGCCCCCAGGGCCAAAGTCCACGTTCCTCGTTGGAGGACACGTAGTTACCACGATACATGCACTCTGTAAAGTCATCTCCGTGACTATACCAGAACACATGGCGTACATTGGAACCCAGGATGTGGAATATCTCAGAACCAACCATGGACAAGCCAAGTCGCCGTAGCACCCAGCGGGAACAAGTGGGCGATCACTCTTTAATGTAGACGTTTTCTCGTTATCATGAGCGCCGATTATGCGGAGTGAAATAGCTTGAAGTCTTGAACTGCCGAATACGAGCTATGACCACGAATGGACGCCGCGTGCTCTCATACAAGAGGGGTTTCGCACACGTGGAGGAAGATATCTCTTGGGGGCTAATCTGAATCCGAAGCTAAGGCCCTGTGATGTGGCAGGACCTGCCAGTTCGTCGTGAATTGCGCCGCAATCGGCCGCACGCGGATCAGAAAAATAAAGAGGGGCACGGACAGAGTTCAAGGCTCGGTTCCCAGCATCCATGGACGGTACGACGTGAGGAAAGTTCCTGACTAACTGAGGTAGAGGAGACAGTATTAGGGTCAAAAATTACTGTCTTCTTTGATGTGTGTTGTCACCGAACTGAAGCCGGGGAACGGCTCAACGAGTAAACTCGACGTTATCCGAAGATTCCGAACCAGTGCGTTGCAATGTAATCGTGAAGCGATATGTATGTGTTGGTTGCAAGGTGAGTACTTGAGGCACTGGGAGGCGTGTGAATGCTAGTACTGGCTTTCGTCGACGAAACTGGTAATGTAAGTAGGTTTGAACGCTTTGACACGGTGAGCCGCCTGCACGCTACACCATCTTTAACCGTTTGTTCTTATCATTTTTACTTATTTGCGCTTCTCCTTCGTTATCTTGCTCTACTCGCCGTGCTCGTTTTATGCAAGTTGTCAGACGATGAACTCTGCGGCCGGGCTATCTCGACGACGTGTGGCAACCGCCTCCACCTCCTTCGTCCCTGGAGACGATCTGGCTAGCCCAGGCCGGAACACGAACGGCTCAGCATCAAATGGCGCAGCAGCCACTCACGCGGGCTCTGCGTTCGAGGGCGGAAATAAAATTGCGTTTGACCCGCGGGACCTTGATCAAGACAGAGAAGACAGTCGCTACGGTGGCAAAATGCCCCGTCTCACCATCATGGAAGAAGTTCTCCTGTTGGGACTAAAAGACAAGCACGTATGTAACATGTCACTTTTCTTCATACACTCCACCATCCGTGCGACCTATGTCTGTGATTTCCGCAGCACGAGCGCTCGGTCATCGACCAGGTGTTCCAGGTGTCCCTGTGCGGTTGAGTTCGAGTACACTGCTATTATGGCATCTTACCTCCGTTGCTCTGGCACTCGTATCTGATCGTCCGACAGGGCTACCTCTCCTTTTGGAATGACAGCATCTCGTATGCCCTCCGGGGATGCATACTCATCGAACTCGCGCTTCGCCGTCGAATAGCACTTGTCAAAGATGTAAATCGGCGGAGAAACCCCTTGCCAGATCGCCTAGTGGAGGTGATTGATGATAAACACACAGGGGAGACGATTCTCGACGAGACACTCAAGATGATGAAGGCCCAAGAGGGGGATAAATTCTCAATAAATAGCTGGATCGATCTTTTGAGTGGTGAGTGTTTCAAGCGCTGACGCGAGCATGCGACAATCTCTGTGTCGCACAAAAAGGGAGACTCAATGATTGTTCACCTCCAGGGGAAACATGGAATGTCATGAAAATTGGATACCAACTCAAGCAAGTTCGGGAGCGCCTTGCAAAGGGCCTGGTCGACAAGGGCGTCCTTCGCACAGAGAAACGAAATTTCCTCCTTTTCGATATGGCCACCCACCCCGTTGCCGATGTCCGGACCAAAGAATCCATCATCACACGCGTCGTGTCGCTCTTGACGGCGAATACGTCCACTGTTTCACCCAACGCGCTCGACAAGGAAGGCACTCAATGCAGAGTCATGCGAGCAGTGTGTCTTGCCTGTGCAGCCTATGCGGCGAGTGTTCTCGATAACGCGTTTGGCCGGTTAACCTATGAGGACCGTGAAGCTGCTTTTCAAAGATGTGACGAGGTATTGGCAGAGTTTGCATGCTGGCCATTTGGCAGCAACACCGGCCCTGGAACTGCGAGTGGTCGGAGGCGAGAGGCAGTGAGGATCGGTATGGGAAGTGCCTTGCCCAGCGGACGTGAGAGCGTGCTCGGTCTCGTCCAGGAAGTAAAACGAGAGATGAATGGCGAGGAAGACCTTGGGTTCGAGTTGATCGCAGGGGTGTTGGAGGTGCTTTCGAAGCTAGATTCCTTACTGTGAACGTTCGTCCGCAGTGAAGCGATGCATCCGCCGTATATTTTTCGACCGACACACGTCAGGTTCTACTACATATGTCCCGCGCTACTTCATAAATTCCGGGTCAATTATAATCCATTATTCTCCATGTCTTCCTTCGAAACCATGCGATTCGTTGGTCTGACCAACGTTGTGCAGCCACCCTCAGGCTGGTACTAACCTGCAGCCTAATTCTTGACCTGACCGAACTTCGGTGTACCATACGTCGTAAGGACGTTATTCCCACAGCTCAGATTCAAATTATTCAATGTACAGTCGAACCCCTTGTAACCCATGCCCTATATAACCCATAACCTCTTATAACCCATACATTTTTGGAGTTACCAAGTCGGTATGCAGGGAATTTTTACCATACCCCATACCCCATATGCCATGGCCAATTGGATGGGTCAAAACCCATATGTTACACCCAGATATTGTCAATATATCTCTAAATTTGGAATAACTGTTATATAATCAATATGAACACGTCCCCAATGTGGCAACCAAGATCCAACTTTCCGGCCCATTCCCATCACCGTCACTATGAAACCCATCGACCTTCTAAAAAAGGGGCTGCAGAAGCTTCAGAATCAGACTCGAGAGCGGAGAGCCTCACTTGAGGCCGCATTAAGAGCCAATCAACCAATTTCGGAAGTTGATGAAGAATGGCTTGATACTGTTGGAAATTTGGTCGATGAAGTCCGTCTGGTTGACAAGTTGGATATGACCGAGGAGTATGAAAGGGCTGTTGAGCAATTGGATTCACAAGAACAAACCATTGTTCAGAGACTAACTGATCTCGCCCAACATGGCAGTGGGTGTGCTGCTCCGTCAAAAAAGCGCAAATGTACGCATATTTTTTATCTGTG
Organism: Boletus coccyginus; assembly: GCA_025782845.1. NCBI lineage: Eukaryota > Fungi > Basidiomycota > Agaricomycetes > Boletales > Boletaceae > Boletus > Boletus coccyginus. The sequence continues at coordinate 29,501 of JAHZSR010000080.1, forward strand.
TTGGACTGCAAACAAACAAGCTGGCAATGATAGGCCCCATACTGGCAGGTAATGATGCCATATCGGACAGCAAGAAAAAGCAAGCCCCCAAACTTCAAAAAAAGGAGAATGCGACACTTGAACAACGGATTGAGGTGCTTAACTGGCATCACAACAACGGGGCAAATCAGACAAAAACAGCCAAACATTTCAATGAAATCAACCCGTCTCTTCGATTGACACAGCCAAAAATGTCGGAGTGGCTGAAGAAAGAACCCGGATGGCGTACGGAGCATGATGCCAACTCAGGCTTGTCTCGTTCAGTAAAAAGGATCTGTCAGACACTCCATCCAGAGATTACAGATATGCTGGATCTGTGGGTCTCAAAGGCGATGTCAGATAACATCTTGCTGACTGGCGAGGTCCTTCGTCAGAAGTGGAGATCATTTGCTGACCACGCTGGAGTGCCAGCGGGTGAGCAGCTCAGCTTGAGCAATGGCTGGCTAGCTCGGTATAAGTTTCGTATGGGCTTGAAGCAGGTGAAACGGCATGGCGAGGCAGGCTCCGCAGATCAAGAGACCGTTCAGAAGGAGCGGTTACGCATTCAAGGGCTAGTAAAAAGTGCTGGATACAGGCGACGTGACATTTTCAATGCCGACGAGACTGGTTTGTTCTATGAGTTCGTTTCCTTCAATTATTTTCGCACTTGCCACAAATCTCAAATAAATAATATAGAATGCCACCTGATCGCGGGCTTTCCAACAAGCAGTGTTCTGGCGTCAAAGGGAAAAAAACCAGATTGACGTACTTACTCACAACGAATGCGGACGGCTCAAAGAAACTGATGCCATTGATCATCGGGAAGGCAAAGAAGCCTCGTGCATTCAAGAACAAGTCAGGGGGGCAACTTGGCTTTGACTATCGTAACAACGCAAAGGCGTGGATGACAGCCTCGATCTATCAGGAGTGGTTGGAAAGTTGGGATGTCTCGCTCAGAAGGGACGGTCGAAAAATCCTCCTCCTCCAGGACAACTTCTCAGGTCATGTCGTACCCGACACTCTCACCAATATCCGTGTCGAAAACTTTGAACCAAACCTGACAGCGCACGTTCAACCAAATGACCAAGGAATCATACGCTGTTTTAAGGCACACTACCGTGCCAGGTTCATTGATCGTGCCATTGATTTCTATGAATCTGGCATCACACCATCTCAGATCTACAATATTAACCAGCTCGAAGCAATGCAGCTCGCTGATCAAGCCTGGAGTGAAGTTGATACGACAACCATTCGAAATTGCTGGAACAAAGCCGGAATACTACCTGAAGCAGACCATGACTCAGAGGCAGATACAGTCAAGCCGTCCCTCCCAATCTCTTTTCTTGTTCATGCAACTTGTTCCGAACCTCCCGACGATCCCTTGGTGCAAGCCGAAAAAAACGTTGAACGTGCTCTTGATGGCCTGGAGGCAGTTGGAGCGCTCCAGCGCTGCAACCGAATGAGTCTCACCGAGCTGCTGAATCCGGTTATCGAGACTCACAATCTCTTTGATGCAACAGACCAGGACATATACGATGCGGTGATGGAGGCGAAGAAGCTACAGGACGCTGAGGATTCAGCCGAGGGTGCAGAACATAGTGCATATGGTGACTCAGACATACCTGTCGACATCATTTTGACACGCAGCGAGGCACTGCAGGCAGCTCGGGGGTTGCAGAAATATGTTGAGGAACTTGACACCGCTTACGCTAGCAACTTTACAGCGATGTTGCGTGCGTTCGGGCGAGAAACGCGCGCCTTGGGAATGCAGAAGATGAAGGAGACAAAGATAACTAGTTATTTTACCCCGAGACCGTGACTGACCTCGAAACTAACGTACATAGCTAACTTAGAGTCTTAGAATACATAATTATATTTTTCGGGTGTTACCGGTCACTGATCATGAAACCCATAGCCCCTCATAACCCATACCTTACAGCCTAAACCGAGGGGGTATGGGTTACAAGGGGTTCGACTGTAATGACACTTTCAGATTCTATACCTCAGGAACAACTCGAACCTTCTCCCGCACCCCCATCATTACGTCGGGACCGCCGCGGCCCTAGGTGACTCCATTCCCACCTACGGTATGTAAGTAACATATGCCAGCGAGCTGACTTTTTCCGGTTCATTCGTTCTTTAGTGACCGCAATAATTATGATCCCCTTTCTGGCGACCCCATGAATCGTAGGCTGGTCTTCTCCCCCGAAAGTCACTGTGGTTGGTTGTCCATCGCGTTCGCAGGGCCAACGACGAGTAAGGGTCCATACTCGAAATGGATTGCGTGGCACCGGCTCGAGCACATCTCACTCGTTTCATATCAATCAAGACAAGACCCTTGAAACCATGTGAGTCGACAACTGCGCGGACGAAAACTTCCGTTGGACCATCTCATAGACCTGAGTCCCAATACCAGGCCTAGATGGTACTTATGCTCATACCCAGCTATTGAATTATCGAATGACAGTTCCACGTGTTCAGTATACCAGGGCATATTGAACTTGGCCACGGCGGTTGGCGTACCGCCCTGGCAGATCGTCGCCGCCGCAAGTAGTGGTGTGCGACATTGGCCCCGGCAAAAGAGGAGCAGCGACGTAAAAGCGTCACTTTCGAGTTGGCGGGCACAGGGTTGTGCCTGAACGATGACCGTGCGTAGCCTTCAAGGAGGTTGCACAACTCATCGGATCACCGTTACGGTATGTAGCCAAGTTTATCCCACGTTATCCGTCATAGCCTCATATGATGCAGTCGAGTGCGGCGTGCCGTTGAGCCCGTGCGGTACACAGGTTAGATGGACGGCGAGCTGCTTCCGCGTTGCCGTTGTGATGGACGAATGCCGTTGGCGCAATGTGGCTTCACCATGGACGCCAAGGTCGCCCGACCCCGTCGGTGCATTTCGGAACACGAATGAACCTGGTGCCACTCCTCGAGTGTTTGTTCGGAATGGTGCGTTACTCTGCATAAATCATGAACCATCTCAATGGTCATCACTACACGATCGTTGCCACCACGAAACTAACAAGTAGATTCCCTGGCATCCCATCGGTGTTAGTCTCAAAACAAATTTTCCAACCTTATTATCGCTAGAATGGTTAAACAACACTACCGGATGCACCGGACCTTTTTCGTTTTGACAAGGTACCCGGAAAGGATACAACCACGCTAACTCGGTTTTAGCGCAGGAACGGCCCTTGGTCTCCTTTTTTGCTAGTTGTTTCTAATCACAGCTTTCAAGATGCGGTAGCGTCGACAAGCAATAACGCCACATTGTGCTGCAGACGTGGAAAGCGCGGCACGCTCCTCTGCGGCTGTGGGTTTGGCACACTGGCACCTTGTAAGTACACCCGCAAGCCTGGATGACGCGCGATTCAAGGTAGATCGGCACCCGAGGTCCGACGTCGGCCGAGCGGTCTTGTCGCGTAACATTTCTGACGGATCTTTGACATGATTGGTGAGCTCTGACTGGTACGCCACTTCACAATGAGGGAACCACCTGACGTTCTAGTCTACGAAAACGACAACACTGCGGTAACACTATTCTGCCTGGGGAATAGGCTTGTTCCTGCATTAGAGATAGGGTCAAAGGACGCGTCAAACAACAGCCACGGTCCCAGCTTGTAATCTGTACGCTCAGAAGCGAAGATCTTTGAATGGTTTGATTGCATCACGAACTCTAGTTTGGTGATTTCGCAGTGATATTGGTCTCGTCCGGTCTATGGTTATCTTTATTCGTCCTTACAGTACGGATCAAGGGCCAGGATTGACCTAATCGCTGCCAACGGAGTGTCTTGCCGTTCTGTCGGGACCGGCGATGCCCGTGGCTGACTCTACCCGACTGGTGAAATGATGACGCTCGGTCAGCCAGGCAGGATGAATTGTATTCACTTTCGTTTATCGGGAGTGATGTATCCGAATCTCGCGCCGACCCCAGGGTGTCCGAATCTCGCCTTGGCGAATCCAGAGCGACCGACAGACTGCATTGACTGTGTTCAGTCTTGGAAGCTTGGAACAAATTATTAACAAGACTTTGTCCATATTATTCTAGAGCAAAATCCGATCTTTCGTCAGCTTGCCTGTTTTCTCATGTGGTATGGAGCACTTGGTGCAAACCGAGTGCGGGTGACACAAGCGCGGATTTACATTTGATTCGGTTTTTTGCTACTGCATAGGCTTGGTCTGAAAGCTGTTTCCTGGGGTAATGAGGAGCGCCGTCTAAATATTGCTGAACACACCTCAATGTAGGAATGCGTGACAAAGCTCTTCAAGTTCGAGCAAGCCAGCATCCCGCCCACGTCAACCTAACTACTCATACAACCCGAACTAGTGTTGGAATCTCTATCCAGATAATCTGGCCAGTTCGATTAAAAGCGAGCTCAAAAAAACTCATGACATTTCGCAGACTGGTTGTTGTCGCTTGTGCTCTCGGATGTCAGCACAGCGAGCGCGAGAAATGTTGTGGTTGGGCTAGCGAAGATTTCTTGTCCTCTTCGGATGGTCTCTCGCACTATGCTGAATTGTGAGGAGGAAAGATTGACGAGTCATGGTACACAATACGAAAGCAGCGCTGAGTCGGTCATGTGCAACTCAGGAGCAATACCGAATATGGACACAGTTGGCCAGAAGAGTGGCGATGTGACGGTAAGTCGAAGCCGTCGGCAACCTGTGGGGTTCTGACCTGACCTCCCGACCTAAGAATTGAGTAACCACGCCTAACCCGCGAGGTTGCTTACGACTCGTCGCCTCTCACAGCCGGCTGAAGTATTCATTGACAAATGGGTGTCTCGGGTGAGGTAATTGGGAACATGTGGGGATAAGCTCCACCTAGGGTTCACAAGGCACAGTAACCCTGATGGACCCGGGTTGCTGTACGGCAACCCGTGGAAGCGAGCTTTCTTAGGACCGGGTGGAGAAACACACCCAAATGGGAAAAACCACAGGGACGTTACTGTAATTACGACTTGTCATGATGGATGATGCGTTATTTGACTAGACCATCCCTTTTTATCTGCCTTCCCGCCATTTCTTGTTTTCCCATCCCATTGGAAAATGGTGTTCCACTACGATTCCCCAGACCCATTGGCCGTCGTCACAGCGCCACCACCTAACGAGACCCCAGCAGAGAAGGCCGCAAGAGAAGAACGCGAAGCCGAAGCTCAAAGAATCAGTGACCAGATCGACGATGAACTCCGCGCAGAGGGAGCTGCGCTCAAGAAACTGGAAAAGATTATTAGAATCCTATTACTCGGCCAGAGTGAAAGTGGTGAGTCTGCCTCTATCCAGTTGGGAGTATATCCAGTCGCTGGTCTGCCTCCCAGCCCATCTCCAGCATTACAGCTGACGCTTCTGTTCTTCTGCTCAACAGGGAAATCTACCACCCTGAAGAGTCGGTCACAAGCTCCGATCCGCGTCTTCTTCGAGTGCTGATAACGCGTGCCAGATTTTCGAATGCGATTCGCACGGGACAAGTGGGTGCAAGAACGCGCCTCTTGGAGAACTGTCCTACAGCTTAACCTCGTACGTTCCGTGAATGCAGTCCTCGAGGCACTGCAAGCTGCCTTCGATGATGACGACGAGGGGGACCCCCTCCCTTTTACGGACGAACATCGCTTGCTTCGACTTCGACTTCGACCCCTTCGTGGTGTCGAAGCCGACTTGAAAAGGCTACTTGGTGTAAGGCCTGAGGATACGCCAGAGCTCTCTCCTCAGACGTCACCCAAGCTCTCCCCTAGGACGTCCTCCGAGTTCTATGTTCGATCTCGCAATTGGCGAGATTTCCTACAGGCTTCCCGCATAAATGACGCAGAGAGCGCCCGCAGACCGATTAAACACGACGGCGTGAGCAGTCTAGATGTCACCGAAGTTATCACGAGCTGTAAAAACGACATCATAGCACTGTGGGCGGATCCCCTCATTGGCGAAATGTTACAAAGATACAACGTCCGTCTAGAGGATTCTGCCAGTTTGTTTGTCTCGTTTTCTTTCCTTTTTACTCTCATCTCTTTACATGTTATGCAGTTTTCTAGACAACGCAGAGCGTCTCGCCACTCGTGATTTTGAACCAACTGACGATGATATCGTCCGTGCCCGCCTACGTACGTTGGATATTCAGGAATACGAGCTGAACGTTGCAGAAGGTACGCACCAGTTCTCATTACTCCACACCGGTCACCCAAACTTCTTTCCAGACGGGGAGTCATCGCAATTGTGGAGGATTTATGACGTCGGGGGTTCGCGTACCCAGGTATTTTTTACATTTTCCCTCCATTCTACGTCGCCGTCATCGAACGCCTACGATTTCGCAGCGTAACGCGTGGCTGCCGTACTTCGATAAAGTGAACGCGATCATCTTTCTGGCTCCTATATCGTGCTTTGACGAACGACTGCAAGAAGATCCAAGGGTGAACCGACTCGAAGACTCGTTCATCCTATGGAAAGCTGTCTGTTCATCCAAGCTCCTGAGCCGGACGACCCTCATCATCTTCCTCAACAAAGTTGATGTCTTACAAAGCAAGATTGCGAGCGGTGTCATGGTGAACCGGCATCTACCTTCGTATGGAGATCGCCCTAATGACACCCAATCCGTCGTCAAGTGTACGTGCGCCACTTCCTCCTCCGCCTTTGTTGGCTACTACGCCACATTGCGAGGCGTTCAATAGGGACTGATCACACTTTGCGGGTCGTTTCTGTTTAGACCTCCGTCAGAAATTCAAGGATACTGTTAAATACAGCTCTCCGGAACCGCGGATGTGCCATATTTACCCTACGTCGGTCATCGTTGGTGGATTTCCTCTATTCCATACTCAGTTCACTGATTTCTCCCCGGCTTCCCCCCAGGACACGCGCACAACGGCGCAAACATTACTATCTGGTGTGTAAACGTGTCTTTTTTTTGTTGCTTCATTCCGTATCTTGACTCTGATTGGTTCAGTGCGCGATGGGATCCTACGGGCGAACCTCAAAAAGGCAAACCTAGTATGAGGCACCTCTTCGATCAATTTATTACGAGCTGGATGCTTAGCCGAATGATTTAGATCCGGTGAGGTGAAGTTGAAGTTGACATGTTGGATACCCACGAATGCGGTAAACCGCACGAGGCGAAAAAGTATCACATCTAGAATGACTGCTCAATGTTGCACTATTATATCGTGGATTATACATACACCACTTGCTAGGTATCTTTCTCAGTCTCATCCATTACTGCATAATACACAAGTATCAAAGTACCTGTTCTAGAGCCGCAGTTGTCGTTTTCTATAATTCATCACATGCTGACCTGTAACGGTTTCCAGCCGATCAAACAGTGAACTGCAGTTCGAGTGGCTGGGGTGCGCGCAATCTTCAGGCTGCTTCGCCAACTTGGGGATTACCCCACCCTCTTGTCTACATACACTGGTTTAAATCATCGCAAAGCCTAGATGACACCGTCCAAATGTCCCACGTATGAGGACTGTCGTTATTTGACCATTTCGCCATACAGCTTGAACCACATCATGGCGGCTTCTTGACGTTGTAGTCCTTGCGGTTGCTTGCAGCGTACACGTTCTTCGCATAGTAGCCGTTCAGAGTGTTCAGTGTTCAGACCATCAAGGCTACCCAGATTCCTGATCGACTGAATGTAGTGACTGAGAGTGGCAATCGATGGCGGGTCCGCCGGACTTTGCCGAAAGGTGTTTTGCGGCTGTCCTTGAGCTTGGTTCGTCATCGACGGCCGTCCGCCCATCTGCCATCAAACCTTGCATGCCTCTTCGCGCCACCAAGTCCCACAAGCTGTGTGTGCCCCGCTTGCTGACTCCTGCCTCTGCCTTGCATCGGGCGGCGTCGAGTATAGGCCGGGTGAGCGAGAGGTGACGAGAGAGGCATTGGGGCGAGGTCGTGCGGCTGTGCGTCTGTGCCTGGGTGGAGGTAACATGGGGGAAGGCGGGGGGCTCATCCCGACTCGGGTCTGACATGGGCGTCAACTGCATGCTTTCTGGACGTTTCCGTCCGGGAGGTGGAGGCGGGACTGACGACAGGAGCGTGACAGATTCAGAACGCATGTCGCGAGGACGAGGACTGGGAATCATTCACGTTGGGCTCTATTGATGTGGACGGTTGGCGATGTGGATTACTCTGGCGAGCAGCTTCTGATGACAGACTAAAATGGGTACTACGAGAATTTAAGAGCGGCGCTGCATCGTCATTGGGATTGGCAAACGGTAAACGAAGACTGAATGGTGTAGATGGATTAGCAGGGATCATGGCTGTGTCACTGAGAGCCTTCTCACTTCGTTCGTATTCTCACAAAACCCCTCGAGTACCATCACGATCCGAACAGAGTTCGCTCAACTTGTGCGACTCCACTTCAGATATATCCGATATTGCCAAGATACCATCGAGGATCCGTGATAGGACACCATGCCATGTAGAAGGATCAACTCCGGAGATCAATGAGTGAATACTGAGAAACGGGCCCACCTTCCAGATGTGTGCGGTACCCTGCACATTCCGAAGAACGCGGGTGATCACCATCTCGCAGTTCTTGGTCAGACGTATCCGCAAGCGATCCACATCCGCTAAAACATCCTCCTCCAGAGCCGCCACTTGTTCGTCTCGAGGTTGAATCGAGTCGATAGAAACATGGATCCCACGCACAATGCCTTTATGAACCTGCTATCTGATAGAACTTCGAGGTCGTTTTTGCATTCCTCCAGCCCCTCGTTCATGTGAGCCATCTCCTCGGAAAGACAATGATAATCATTGGAAATTTGCATGACTGGCTGTGACAACCTCGACACAGCTACGACGGGGTTCAACGCACGGTACAGGTCGAGGACCATAGCACCAGATTGTATGATCAACGTGCCAGGAGTGGATGTGGAGGGGAGGCTCGGAGAATATGCCAGAGGATGCAAGCGCTTCGCCCTCGTCCTTGACGGCCTGAACGGTACGTCGAATGGGCATCGATACCGAACACGTCTTGTTCACGGTGTCTCGTTTTGCGACGGGTTGGAAGGGAATGATGGCTATTGACAATGTGGCCTGTCCATTGAAGAGCGGTTGATGTCGGCTGCTCGAAACTGCTGCTGCCCGTGCTGGCTGGGGCCGCGAAGGTATGGACGATGGTACAGATGGACAGTCCGGGAGCGTCACCTCGAATCGTCAGCCCACGGATCATCCCAAACTTCGTCTTGTTTGGTGGGTATAATTTCATTGGAGTCCCGGGTGCTCATCTTGGCTTGTTCTTCAGTCAGTTCATCGTCCAGCCCCAGCTTCATCTGGATCCAGTTCAGATTCCTTCAAAGGGTCTGGTTTCGGAACTGGTGCAGGTGGTCCTTCTGACGCCGTCACACTGTATCAATGCCGGAGCCTGACGAACCCATTTTTGGAACGCGGGCATCGCTCGGGTTCTATCTATCGCAACAGGGGCAACAAGGGAAGGTCCCACACTAGGTCGGGTAATGTTCGTGACCGTGACGAGCTCGGCAGAAAACGTATCTTTCAGACACGACGCGCTGGCCAGAATGTTCTTCCGGTGGGTAAGGTCGTGCGTACGTGCGCGTAAGGGCGAGGTGGCTGAGAGTAGACGTGCGGATGGGTGCACGTGAGGGTGATGACCGCGAGCGGGCAGGGTGGTGCGTGCGTTTTGCGCTCGAGGTAGGTACAAGCGGGCACTGTGTGTGGTGGCGAGAACCTGAGGCCCGAGGGTGGGGTGCACGCACGCGATATTATACGCGGTGACCGTGCACTTTCCCACGGTTTATGAGCGCGACACAATTCCCAGCGTCATGTGAGCTGGAGCCAATGAAGAAACGCGAGTTTTGCGTCTGTAAATATCTCCTGCCATCCCGTTGGAAATGAAATACCGCTACGACGACTCCCCGGACCCATTGGCCGTCGTCACAGCGCCACCACCTAACGAGACACGAAAAGAGAAAGCCGCAAGAAAAGAACGCGAAGCCAAAGCTAAGAGAACCAGTGACCGGATCGACAATGCACTCCGCGCAGAGGGAGCTACGCTCAGGGAACAGGGACACATCGTTAAAGTCCTATTACTCGGCCAAAGTGAAACTGGTGAGTCCGCCACTTCATCCAGTTGGGACTATGTCCGAGCCCCACCCGGTCTCCCAGTCCATTCCCAGAGTTACAGCTGACGCTTCTGTTCTTCGGCTCGACAGAGAGATCTACCATCCTGAAGTGTCGGTCTCAAGCCCCGATCCGCGTCTTTCCCAAGTGCTGATAACATATCATTGCCAGATCTTCGAATGCGACTTGCACGGGACGAGTGGGTGCAAGAACGCGCCTATTGGAGAGCCGTCCTACAGCTTAACCTCGTACATTCCGTGAATGCAATCCTCGAGACACTGCAAGCTGCTCTCGATGATGACCCCCTCCCTTTTACGGACAAACATCATTTGCTTCGACTTCAACTTCGTCCCCTTTGCGGTGTCGAGAGCGACTTGAAAAGACTACTTGGCGTAACACCTCAGGATACGCCAGAGCTCTCTCCTCAGACGTCACCCGAGCTCCCCCCTAGGATGTCCTCTGAGTCCCATAATTGGCGAAACTTTGACGCTGTGCGCAGTCAAGATGTCACTCAAGTTATCACAAGCTGTAAAAATGACATCATAGCACTGTGGACGGATCATCTCATTCGTGAAATGTTACGAAGATACAAAGTCCGTCTAGAGGATTCTGCCAGTTTGTTTGTCTCGTTCTCTTTCCTTTTTACTTCTCATTTCTTAAGCCGTACGTGATATGCAGTTTTCTAGACAATGCAGAGCGTCTCGCTACTCGTGATTTTGAACCAACCGACGATGATATCGTCCGTGCCCGCCTACGTACGCTGGATATTCAGGAATACGAGCTGAACGTTGTAGAAGGTACGTACCGGTTCTTGTTACTCCACACCAGTCCTGCAGACTTCTTTCCAGACGGGGAACCAACGCGGATGTGGAAGATTTATGACGTCGGGGGTTCGCGTACCCAGGTATTTTTTACATTTTCCCTCCATTCTACGTTGCCGTCATTGAATGCTTACGACTTTGCAGCGTAACGTGTGGCTGCCCTACTTCGATCAAGTGGATGCAGTCATTTTTCTGGCTCCTATATCGTGCTTTGACGAGCGACTGCAAGAAGATCCAAAGGTGAACCGACTCGAAGACTCGTTCATCCTATGGAAAGCCATCTGTTCGTCCAAGCTCCTGAGCCAGACGACCCTCGTCGTCTTCCTCACCAATGTTGATATCTTGCGAAGGAAGATCGAGAGCGGTGTCATGGTGAACCAGCATCTACCTTCGTACGGGAATCGCCCCAATGACACCCAATCCGTCGTTGAGTGTACGTGCACCGCCTTGATTCGTTATTACGCCACGTCGCGAGACGTTTAATAGGGACTGGCTACGTCTTACTGTTCATCTTCTGTCTAGACCTTCGTCAGCAATTCAAGGATATTGTTAAACACAACTCTCTGGAACCGCGGATGTATCATATTTACCCTACGTCGGTCATCGTTAGTGGATTTCCCGCCTTCTATTCCCTACTCAATTCACTGACTTCGCCTTGGTTTTTTTCCTCACAGGATGCGCACGCAGCGGCGCTAACATTATTATCTGGTGTGTAAACGTGTCTTTTTTGTTCCTTCATTCGGTAGGTTTGACTCTGATTGGTTCAGTGCGCGATGGGATCCTACAAGCGCATCTCAAAAGAGCCAGCATCATATGATGCACTTCTGCCTGGGTGCTTGGCTGAATAATTCGGGCGAGAAGTTGACAAGATGGATACCCACAAACGGTAAACCACACGAGGTGAAAAACCATCACAACATCTAAAACGACTGCCCAATTTTGCACTATTATATCGTGGATTATACGTACACCGATTGCTAGGTATCTTTCTGTGTCATCCATTCCTGCCATAATACACAAGTATCAAAGTACCTGTTCTAGAGCCGCCGATATCGTTTTCCTACCTATAACGGTTTCCAACCCTCTCCCATGGGCCATTTGAGATTATCAGATTCTGTCAAGAAATCCCGATGTGAAGCGGTGCTTGTCGCTGTCACTGATGTCCTTCGTGCGTTTCGGTCCTCGCTTGAGCTTGGTTCGTCATCAATCGTCGGCTCGGCGTCCGGGTCCCGATCGACGTCGGCAGCCGTCCACCGCGTGTCTGCCATCAAACCTTGCTCGCCTTCTTCGCGCCACCAAGTTCCACCAAGTTGTGCGTGATGGACGTACCCACGCTTGCTGATTCCCGCTTCTGCCTTGTATCGGACGGCGTCGAGTTTGGGCTGGGCTTTGAGCTGGAAATTGGTCAGCGTTTTTTGAATGTTGGCGATGGGTGACGTTTCAGTTCGTTCTCGTTCCCGACCACGCATGAGCGAGAGGTGACGAGGGACGCCTTGGTACGAGATCGTGCGTCCGTGCGTCTGTGCGTGCGTGGAGGGGACATGGGGGAACGCAGGAAGCTCATCCCGATCCGACGTGGGCGTCAACTGCATGCTCTCTGGACGTTTCCGTCGGGGAGGTGGAGGCGGGACTGACGACGAGGACGTGACAGATTTAGAACGTGTGACGCGGGGCGGGGAAGAGGATCGGGAGTCATTCACGTTGGGCTCTGTTGACGTGGACGGTCGGCGTTGCGGGTGGGTTGGAGGCGGCACCGGCCCGGGACCGGCGATAGCAGATAAGCCAGAATAATCAGCATGTGTCGTCGACACGCCGAAGGCATGGATATCTCGGCTGGGTAGAGGCGGTTTGAACGGTGCAGCAATCGGTGATGGAAGTGTCGCACTCGCCACTTGTTCGAGCGACAACACCGAGCTCGACGTTGACGAGGGTTTACGTCGCCGGGGCAAGGGCGGAACGCATGTCGTGTCGTCTGACCCCCCGGACCCAGAGCTAGGAGCGTACCCGTTGGACTGTTTTTGCAGCTGTTTGGAGGGGCTGAGGCTGCGTGTGCGCGTACCGGTGTTGCTGACGGTGGAAGTGGACGAGGTGGTTTTGAGGACTTGGAGGACACGTTCTCGATCGAGCTGTTCTTCGGCGCGTTTCATCGACTGTGCGTGTTTACTCGCCTCAAGCGACTGTCTCATGAGGGAACTCATCACATGGGTTGGTTTGGTGGGAATTGCAGGGGGACCGGAAGGCGTCATGAGATTCGCCATCGACGTGATCGGCGTCGGGACGGCTTCCGAGGGTCGACGAGGAGGGGCTGCGAGCAACGAGGGCTTGCGGGGAGGCAGCGGTGGAAGTTTACCTTGATTAGAAGTATTCGCGGGCGGTATCGTCTTGTCCGCACCATTGTCGCGAGCGAGAAACGGGTTTTGACTGACCCTGCCAGGGCGCTGCTGAGGAAATACCGGCGCAAGTTCGGGATCTGGTGGTGGCACGGACGGTGTACCATGTTCCATCGATCTGCACGTGAACGGGTTCGTTTCTGGGGAGGAGGTGATGAGCGGGGGTGGCTTCTGACGGTCAGGGTGCGATGGAGGGGCTTGGACGGGTCGTTTAGGAGGGGAGAGTGGTCGCGGGACGTCCGGGGGTTTGGCTGGCCTCGGAGATACTATATGGGTTTGTGATAAGCACGAGCGTTGATACCCGATCGTAGACAGGAGACCTACACACCTTGAACGAATGCGAGCGTCCGGTCAACCCCTTTTCCCGACCCGGCGTGCAAAACGAGTCGAAGGGCAGCAAAAAATTGACCACCTGTGAGTGTGTCTGAAAGCAGCATGTTGGGACAAAAAAATCTGAGGATCTGTATGAACGGTTGGGGAAAGAGAAGGAGGAGGTGTTAGCCGTTGGGTCGGGTTGGTGTAACGCCAGAACTGACAGCATCGATGTCGGACGCTGGGAGATCAGAGTATCTACCGCGGAGCCATGCTCGCACTTCACGTACGCCAACGGATGTCCGCTCGTAGTGGGCGTCGCCACGGACGGAGGTGGTCGTTGGGACGTTGGTGGCGGACTCTGTGGCAAGATCGTTGAGCGATGCGGTGTAGAGGTCGTATTCGGTGTCACTAAGGGCGGAGATATGAAGGGTAAGTGGACGCATCCTCGGTGAGCGTCGTCGTGGCCGTTGGTGGATAAGTGGAGACGGAACGTGGAGACTCGAGCCCAAGCGCTTATGAAAATGGCCACGCCGGCACGTGTCGACTTCAAGCTCACACTTCTACCCTCATGTAAGGTATGTGAATATCACCCTATCATCGTCGTTGGCGTTGACTTTGACTGCCTGAGCGTTGTATGTGCAGACATGTCGCGCGATTCGCATACCCAGTTCTTATCGGAACAGCCAACATCTGCCGACGAATGTTCCCCATTCGACGATCCTCCACCATGGGAACCACAGTTCGAGGACCTTTCGTCTACTCTGCCATCCGTACCGCAATCTAGGCGCCCGCTGGATCCACCCCCACCTTGTTTCTCCATTCCCTCCCCGCTGCGCATCAGATCCCATAATTTCCCCCCCTTTCGTATTCCTGCGGTCAGCAATAAGCTCACAGACGGCTTCTGCATGCTCTATCCACACGACATACTCGAGAGTCACGGCATCTACCGCTCAGATTGGATCCGGTTTCTCGAAGACGTCGGTATCGCAGCGCGTCTCTCGCACGAGGGCCTCAGTGCCGTCGGATCGCGCGTGCCCGTCGCACCCTTGATCGCCCATCGCTTCTTTCCCTCGCGCGCTCTCGGTGCAGTCTTCGACGGGCATTTCACACGGAGCCCAGTAGAAGAAGTCCGTGCGCTCATACAGATATGGAATCAGTGTGCGTTCGAGCGTCGCAAGATCAGAGTGACGCTTCAGGTACGGTCGATCGGGATGAACGGGAAGAAGAGGTACGCGTTGATCGTCGAATCGCTGTGACTGGACGTTCTTTCGTCTGTTCATTGTACTACTGTGTTTCCTGCATCATGTATGTTATATCCTCATCGTCATCTTTGTTGTCTGCTTACAATCTCATGGTCGCATTCTTTGGTGCACGTTTCATCACCCTCTTGGAGTGTATGCGCAGTAGTGCAGATCTAATTACCAGTCGTGACGTCTCGTCGCCGTGGGCCAGGTCTACGCTGTATGATCGGACGACGGAAGGATCCGCTGGCTCCGCAGCTTCAAGGAAGAATCGGGGATGCGAATGCTTTGCACACAACCACCCTTCAACATTCAATGATCAGCGGAAACATCCCAGCAGCGCGGAAATGATGGGGAAAGGACGCACAGATCTTGGGAGCAAAAACCGCCATCTCCGAAATTGTCATGATGGTTGATGTCGTCTGAAAGCAAGTCCATCCGGGTTTGCAGTGTTGGAAGCGGAGATAACTGCTCTCCACCGCCAAATGATGTTGGTAAGTATGCTGAAATTTGACTAATACAGCTCCTGATGACACACTCGAGGCAAGTGCTCGAAAGACTGGAACGAACGTTAACTGGCCCGAACGAAAGACGGAGGTCCTTTGCATTGCCGCTTTGTTTTGTAGTTGTCCATGATTGTTCGACCGGATATCGGGTCGTAGGAACGAGGACCAATCCATCGAATCTCTCATTTCATCTCAGATGAGATAGGATCACTGCGCATGACCATGACAAACATACCATGTTCCCATCAACTTGGGAAGCGACCAGCGCCGCCGCTTATTCCCCAGCTATGTGTACTTCTCCCAACATCCAGAGGCCCTTTTTTTTTTACCGCGCGATTATGTAAGCGTCGTTGTCCACCCTTTGATTCGCTGTATATTATCGCTGCTGGTCTTGTTAACGGGCCACCGGCATCTGCTTTAGTCAGCCAGCCTATGACATAGACCATCACACCTAGGAAAGGATCTGGATAAAATCGAGGGTACACGCCGTCATATCCAAGGTAGTATCGCGCACAGGAAAGGATCTATCTACTGACTGGTATGACATTTGGTAAGTTGATCTTATCTTTCGTTTTATAATGTGTCTCCTGGACGCCTCACCAACAGAGCAATTATTCGATCGTACTCGATAGAGGATCATACACGTTTAGCCCTTGTAAGGTAGGTCAGCAACCATGTTATTTATTCAGAACATATAGCCCGCTCAAGCATGGGTGCAACTTTGAGGTAGATCTCCATGGGCTCCATCAGATAGAATTTGCTCCGTATAATATTGAAAAGCACCGACAACCCCGAATGACGGATCACATGCACGCGCCCACCGATAATGAAGTTGACGTACTTCTGGTCCCCTATCATCTGACTCATTATCATCCCATCTCATTCCTGCGCCCAGCAAACGGAAATAGCTTGCTGTGATGGCAGCTTTTGCGAATTCGCACAGACCTAGTAACTTGCCCTAAACTTGATCAAAAAAATTTCCATTCGACAAACGCCGTTCTATCAGAATCTACTGGGTTCGTTGTTTGCTGGCCCAACTGATGAACTCGGCAAGCTTGCAATTGAAAAACTTATGTCGAAGGTCCGACGACCACACATACCTGTTTAGGCAAGTGTTGAAATTGGTCTTTGTACCCATGCGGATAGCAATAAATACATGACGCCGACGAGTACGCGGATCACTGACTGTTCAGATATTAGTGGGGGGCCACAAAGCTGACAAGCCCGAGGGGTTGCTGGTCGGGGTCAGGATTTTTTTTCAACCCCAGGTGGCGCGGGCGATCGCATGTACATACCGCCAGTTCTAATCATCACCGTGTAACGCCACACCAGTGCAGTCACTTAGTAGAATCGCTCATGACACATGGTACAGTCGACTCTCATATAATCCAAACCCCTTCGGAGACGTCTAACACACGAAGGACTAAGAAGTACCCAGGAGCTTCGGTGGTACTAGATTGTATGAACTCTAAACGACATTTGTTCCCTGTAAGACGGGATGATGGTTTGGCCGCCAGTGCTACCCAAAGGGGGATGAAATTTGAGAGGATCGACTGGCGTAGTATGCACTACCGTCTACGAGATTATTACCAAAACCTTACTTACTGTAAGTAAGTAAGAAAGTGTAGGAAAATGACTTGTGAAAATTCTTGTAGCGTTGTGAGCGATGCTAATAGTGTGCTACGAAATACTTGTCCGTATGTCCGCGATCACGTGTGAACGAAAGGTGAGATTCGTCATACCCAAGACCGATAGGTCCGATAGGGACCATTCTGAAAATTTCAGTTCCCCGAGTCATACAACGTTGGTTGGGAACAAACACAAACCGATAGGGTAACAACATGTCAGTAACTAACACGAGTGTGGACACGTGGACGTGGACCCTAGAATTAAGAAACACGAGCTGCGTAACGGCGAGAATAGAAAGAAGCGATGATAGACGGTGCGAGTGGGCGAATGCAAATGCGCAGATAGCACCAGCGGACTGAGTTTCACTTACCACCATCTCGTCTCGGACTAGGCCGAGAATCCCTGCGACTGTCACACATTTTCCGCGTGACACCGCACATAACCCTAGTAGCGCCCGTTAAAACACATACTGTAACACCACACTGACCCGGACAATCGGGCGGTGCTGCGGATGGAAGCTTCTATTTGCTACCACAACAATCTTGAGTACGGTGTGCCGTAAAGAACATTGATAAAAATATACTTTGGCGCGCCGCAGAAGAAAACGAGTTCGCGTTTGTGTCTCGATCAGGACGACCCAAATAAGCCGCACCACAAACGGAAGCCCACCGCAGCACTGCAACGTTCCGGAGTTTACAGTTGGGGATCGATCCAAGAACTGCCCCAAAGCAATAACCCCCCGCAGTAATCGTTGTGGAGAGTCCGGACCAATTCACTCTTACTAAATCTGCCACCCTTCGAATGGAAGCCTCGAGTTGACAACGTATGCATTCTCGAAACACCAGGTTGCGATATGGACTGCTGCGGACGGTCTTCGAAACATAATACTTACCCGAAGCTGCTGCGGCGGGGTCGCATCGTCACCGAGTGTAGGGTAGTACCAACCCAAAACGCGTTACGTCTTCCGAAGTCGCGCACGCATTACTCGCCTCGTTCCGTGCATGAAAAGGACTGCGGAGAAGGTGTCTTCGGAAGAAGTTCATACTACTGCGCAGGCTAGAAACGTGGTTCGCGATGCCGCGTGTCCATCGTTTTGTGATACGGCTTATCGACGACTGCTAGATGAGCAGACGTATCAGAGTGTTATCTGTTCGTGTTTCACCATCTGGCGCAGTAACAGTTCGGTGGCGTTGTTTTACTAGTAGTGAGAATTGTCTCGGCCGCCGGCGACAGCATGTTACCCACGTTTATCTCCATTTACAATGAGGATGCCTATGACATAATGACATATGATTTCACCCGAAGTGATCTCGCATAGCTGAAACAGACAAGTCAGCGTCGTCAGCGTCCATTTCTTAGGGTACCCTGGTATTACGGTAGGGCGTGGAGCGCTAGGTCAGGTTCGGATCCATAACAGTCTTGCAATAGATTCGTGCCGCTCGGAGAATCGGAACGTTCCAGGCTATCATTCAAGTTGCAGGTACTTTGGTATCAATATTGCACCATTCACATTCATTCTAGAAGAAGTGTATGCGAGACTGTAACATCGGCGTAAAGAGTGCCTTCAAAAAAGAGTAGCGCGGGTTGCTATAGTACACTATGATACAGGGCGAGTATCTTGCAGTTGTCCCTCACGACGCAATAAGGAAAGGGGGTGGGAAGTATGGGTAGATATGAAGACGGGGCAGATTGTTCATAGATGCGTTTTGGCTAGAATTGATCGGAGATTCACACGGTCGCTGAATTGCGTGTAAAGTTCTGCATCTTGGATTAGCTCGGCGGAAGTCACCGGAAGTGACGGGTGTGGGATGTATCCACTGGCACCGTCGAGTAACGCGTAACCCTGGTGGGCATCGTCGACCACTATCTCTGTGAGGGAGACGAGCTCGTCTTCAAGGCGCTTCCAAATCGCAGACCATCTCCGGATAGGGATTGATACACTGGGAACGTAGCTAGAGCACGAGCGAAGCTCCAGACGGCGTAAGCTCGCCTTGTGACGGATGATGAACTCCTCAACACCATCAACAGTGGGAGTGGGATCGAAGACAATGTTCTCAAGAACAAGTGTCTCGAGGGAAGGGTAGTTGGATGAACGAAGCTGTGTATTGAGGCTGTGATAGAGACCTTGCGGACTCCGCAAGACAAGGGATTTCAAATTGGCGTTGGAGGCTGGAAGCAGCGAGCTGAGCGAACCATTGAGGGCTTTAGAGCCCGACCAGGTGCCCAGCTCCGAGTTGGCGACGACGGACATGGAGAAGTGGTGCAGGGGAGAATTCGTCACAGATGAGACGAAGTCATAACAGCCGGTCGACATCAGAACGACGTTGTTGAGAGTGAGCGAGCGAACGCAGGAAGACTTCATCGCAACATGTACTGCGTTTAAGACGGTAATCTGACGGTTGGTGAACCAAAAGGGGTGTTCTTGGATCTCTGAGCCGTGTTGGGAGCGGAAAGAGGGCCAGAAGTTGAGAACGACACTCTCAAGGTTCTTGAAATCTGAAAGAAAGCAGAAGGTCTCTGTAAGAGCTTCTTCAAGCTCTGCTATCTCGAGTTCATCACAGTCGCCTGTGGGCGATGTCAGTTGCTTCGAAAAGACAAAGCGCTCCAGAGAACATTACCCTGAGTGCCAGCCGGAAGGAGACAAAACTGCGCATGATCGCGTTGATCGTAGACAACCTCGCGCACATGAGCAGCGATGGAGGGAGACTCAAGGATGCTCCGACAATTCTGTGCGCTTTGTATGCTATTGCGGATATGTACCCCACGGAATACGTGCGGTGTGACAAGGTAATGGCACGTGGAGTTGACGGATCGCAGTGCGAGGAGGTCAGAGGTCGATGATATGTTCTCGACCACGACACCGACAAGCTCGATTGGCAAGCTAATCATGACAGCAGTGTGATGGGAGAGGGGTACGAAGTTGTCACGGGTGAGGGGGTTCGAATCACGGGTCCTCGTCCAGCTTCTTATAGGACCTCCCGGTGACCATAACTGTCGTACAGATGTGGCGTGTCGTAAGGTAAGAGGGTCAAGTAAACTTGGTCACAACGCGGGGAGCTGGCACGGGTTCCGGGAGCGGTGCATCATGGCCATATCTTGTTGACCGCACCGATTTGGATGTCACGTAATGATTCCGAAACAATAATTTACTTACGAAGTTTAGCTCCACAAAAGGACAAGAAATTTTCTGCTCCGATCCCACGCGATCACCAAATTGCAGTTTGTCAGCGGTCGTTACGATGGTGGATGCACAACTCGGCCTCTGTGTGAGGTCGCGCTGGATCCGTGCCACGAGTCAGGGCAGGTTGTGCTTCCAAATCTCACATCCTGTCACTCGACTTTCTCCTTGCAGCATATTGCGCCCCACCTTCAAAGCTTACCTTCAAAGTTTTGCAAACACGGGACACCAAAATCAGGATGTGATACTTTTCTGCGTCGTCCACGCAAGGGGCAAAACTGGCGCGGCCCAATCAGACTGTTTTATGTGCATGTGCAATCACAGATGAGTATTTGCTACTGAGAGCTTCTGAGATCTTCCACCTCGTAGATTTTTTGTTGGCGCCGTGGGTTGATCGGTCACTGGCAGTACCTGCGACAATCGCGGCAGTACGTGGTGTCCCGCAAGTTATTACGAGTTACTTGCATAGCCAACCGCTCATCAGGCACATAGTGATTGATGAGGGCTCACTCCAAGCAGGAGTTCACTAACGTGCCTTGGAGTGCCTCAAAATTTCAATACTTCAAATCTGTGATATGCATGGGCATGGGAGAGGCGTAGTTGAGGATGTTCCATCTTTACTTCCTGAGCGAGTAAGTAGGACGAGATCAGAGTGCATTGTACATCATTACGTGATCCGTGATGCGACGCCACATAGAAATTTTTGACCAGGCTGGGTGAAACAATCGTGTTATGATTGCCTATCAGTCAAACTTCCCCGAGCTCGAGCGTCATGTGATTGTTGGATGGCAACATGATGTTCTTCATTCATTCATCCCATTATGAGCCCTTTGACATCAGATATATATGGGGAAATTGGTATCCTTTTTGGCCGCTGGAGGCTGAGAAGCAGCCTTGTTTCCTCGTAGTGACGCTACCTATGGGTCCTTGTGATGACAGCGTCGACAGCGCCGATGTTAAAATGGCAGATGTGAAGGTGGCCATACATTTGATTGAAATCATCGAAAGCGTCGACATGATCAATCATGGGAGCAGGGCTTGTTATCTCCAATCAGGACAGCTGTCAACTAAATTCATGTTTTCCTCGAACATATATCGGAGAGTTCCGAGTCCGTGGTCTGTTATCAAATCGAAGACCTGATAATACTCCCATCTTCAGCACGGCACTATGGCCAATTAATGACGGGGACAGGTATCACTGCCTTGGTTTGAATGAGCCTTGGCAAGTTGAGGCATGATGCGGATGGCGGGAATGCTGACCAATGACTCACTGTTGCACGTGCCTCGCCACCCCAAGGCGAGGTTATTCGAGGAGCGAGGCAATTTACTCGTCTTGTGACGTGGTGCGTACCTAGCTAGTATCTCGAGAGATGCGGCACATTGTATAATTGAATTACATAAGTGCCTAGCCGCATCAGCCAAGGGGGCGAAGGACGACTCAACTCGGACGGACGTTGGCATATCAATGGCGGTGCCAAAACGAGATGGCGATGCGTGTGCTGTGGAACCAGAAAACGGTCAAATTCCAGGCGCCACGATTTACTTGGAGCTATCTCGGCAAGAACATGCGTGTCCCACGAGAAAGCAAGCCCAGATTTTCCATGGAACCGGCGGGACTTGCCATCGACCCAAGCTATGTTGGAGGGGTTTACAATAGCACTACCTATACAATTTAATAATGATTTATTTCTACTGTCAGCGAAACGGATCTTGTAAAAAAAAGTGCGAGACGTGTCGTAATCCAGTGAACTAATCATTTTGCCCATCTTCCTACAGGTCACATGGGGAGCACACTCCAGAACGGTGCGGACTTGGCCTGACAGCATGCCAGCCAGGTTCAGGCCACATATGGCGGAATATCTGCACAAATAATGCATCACGAATTTTTTACTCCATCGCGTCGCAAATTCTTGCCCGTCACGAAATTTCGACTCCATCACGAAATTTCAACCCACCGCACCGAAATTTTGCCCTGTTGCGCACCATAGTAAGAAGGTACCACAGTTTTTTTTTGTCTTCGATGTAGATACAATGTCTAGTATCTACATAAATATGTATTCTATCAGCAGTACTAGTGATCTGGCTTGACCTGAAAGCCCCAGCTTTGGCCAATAGATATTCCGGGCCACGGCCTGGTACCGGGCCTACCCACGGGTCGCCTTGGGCGTGAGTGCACAGCGTTGGATGAGGCTGTGTGGACGAACGCGAGCGAGCGAGTGCGCATGTCTGCATGGGCGAGAGCGCGTGCGCACGGTGAGGCCGCCTTGGGGCATGATAGCTCGAGCAGGCAGGCAATGGTTGACCTGCGGGTGCGGCTCGCAAGACGTGGCAGGGGGGTGGTGACGATGACGGGGTTGGGGCTGCATTTGGGACACACGGGTGGCAACGAGGGGCAGGGGTTGGCCTGCACGCGGTGGTACGAGGTTGGCAGTGGCGGACTCGGGCGGTTGACGCCGACACGATCTTGACCGCGACCTCGCGACGCATCGCTGCCGTTTCTGGCAGCTTAGTCAGCACAGCCCACGCGACTGAGAGGTCCTATCGACATGATGCTGGGTGTGATGGGCGGAGATGCCGATGACGTTGGGGACATCAACAACAAATACATCGGCGAAGGGGGTACTAGTGGGTCGTGAACGCCGTGGGTGGAGTCGAAATTTCGTGACGGACAAGAATTTGCGACGCGATGGAGTAAAAATTTCGTGATGCATCATTTGTGCAGATATTCCGCCATAGCCACAGGCCTCAAGCTCCGCCCTGACCAACATAATATTGCCGAGAGTACACCTGATCATGATGATCAAAGGACTCAGGGGCCATCTCGTGTTCCTGCTGACGGTTATGTATTGATGCCGCTACAAGGACACGCAGATGCTCAGCTGGCTCATCAAACCAAGCACCGCGGTAGATAGTGATACAGCCGGGAAATCCTCCCTCGGCGTCCAATCCCGATCATGTCCGTTGATATCAAGACTGATTATCCTTGTGATAGATCCCGGCGGATGCGGGACCAGCCACTTCTACGAAAGGGCTCATTTTGTCGGTAGCGGGACGGTCAGCCAG
The DNA here is from genome assembly GCA_025782845.1 of Boletus coccyginus. NCBI lineage: Eukaryota > Fungi > Basidiomycota > Agaricomycetes > Boletales > Boletaceae > Boletus > Boletus coccyginus. Next base: position 52,724 of record JAHZSR010000080.1, read on the forward strand.
GCACGCATCATAAAGTGATCCCACGGTCTCTCCCATATTTGGAGAGGGAAGGGACCATAATTACGGGATGAAAACACGATCAATTCAGCCTGGGGCCTGAATTCTTCTCCTCCGGACGACAGCGGCCGCCGTCGCTAAAGGGCCAGCGAGGTGGTCATTGCTTGAATGTTAAGGGACACGTGCTGTATCGGCTTCGGTTCAATGTTGCACAAGTCACTCACCCGGTCCATGCGCAAGTGGTACGACGATGGCTCTCCTTGCAAACGCACGATCTCCATCTGCTGCTCAGATTAGTCGTCTGTAAATTAGGCGAGCCTTGATGTCGATGAGTCTTAAGAGCTTCTCACACCGAAGGAGGGAAGGTGATCTATTTCTATGACCACGGACGGAAGCTGTACCTCAATGATAGCCACAGACAGCCTTGCCATCATGTTGGCGTTGCCGAACACGGTCTAGAACATTATCGTTGCCTTTGGTCCGAATGTCCCGAGCGTCTGTAAGAGATTACAAATAGAGTTAGCGTGCAATGCGAAGGCGAAAGAAGATACTTCTTAGTACTTCCTGATCGGCAGATTCCCAAGTGACATAAGGACAAGCCACCGCGAGCAACGGACGCTCTTGGCAACTTTTTGCAGGAGATCGTGGGTTGCAGCGGAATGGCCCAGGCCCTGATGGTTTACGATCAAATCCCCTTTCTACCGCTCTACCTACCATCCTCCCCATCTCATATAGATCACGTTCTGCGTCCGAAACTTACCGCTGATCTGATATCTATGCTCAGAACCTTTGTATGCAGGACTGCAGAATATTCTTATTGAAAGAGCCACGTAAACTCTCATCCTTGCGTATCCCTGCATTCGTGTTCTGTTCGATCCGCTCAGCGGCGTCGCTTCCGAGGACAATCCAGAGACCGTACCTGGTAACGGTGTCGGCTCGCCGCCTTCTACACAATCGATCACTGTCCCATGCCTTAATTAAACAGTACTCGCGGCCGATCGTACGTCTCTGATCGTGACGGTTCAGTGCGCTGCGAGTTACCACTGTAGATATCAAGGACTAACGCTTATGACCTGCCTAACATGACATGTTTCCTATCTTAACTGTCGGCCCACTGCAGGATGCAATTACCATTATTCCGGGTTTAGGGAAAGTATCACCGACCTACCCCCCGGGCTACACACTTTTGTTTGAGGTTTGTGTTCGACAAGACCAGTGTTGTATATCCGATTGGTGGGGGGAGATTTGTAGTACTCGAGGGAGGCGCGCACACGGCCATAATGCGCGCCAGAAAATGAGGCGGCTTTCCTAGGTTATAGGTGCGGTGTAGTTCGATGGTTTTTGGAAAGACAAGGGGCGAACAAACTTGCGGTTCCACTTCATGGTTGCGTACCTTTCCATATACGCGGAGATCATCATGGTTCAATGCAGCATGTGCCCCCGATCGACCGAGGCGAACGGTTGATCGTGATCGTCGCCGCTTCCTCCGAATGGCATCGGCGGGCAGTGTCGCCTAAGCGAGAAGCGCAGCAAGCTGTTGTAATATGGGAAAACTGGCTGCCAAGTCACTGCACATTGTGGAGTCATCCTCGGATGTCAATATTGGCCGAATCGTCATGCCGCCCGAGGGTTTACCGTATCTAGTTGGCTACACTGTTATTCTACATATGGCACCTAAATGCTCGGGTTTCGCCGAGGTCCAGGTCGGGCTGCAGGAAAAGAGCGAGCAGGGATCAGTCATGTAATCACGCCCATGACGACGTTTAGATATAACTCCATGTATGTAGGGTTCCTGCGATAATACTGTGTGTGGTAGTGATGCGTTCGAGTGACAACGGTGGTATCGGTATCATGACATCAGTCCCCTGATCCTACCCTTGACCGAGAACCCTTCCAGCTCTAGCGCACCGATCCCGGTCCGTTTTCCTTTCCGCCACGCCTCCACGAGACCCTTTGCTTCGTATGGCGAGACGTCAGCGTCGAGGGTCCCGACGGTGACATGAAGGCTGTCTCGAATCTCGTGAGGCAATTTCGAGACAAACTCGTGCTTTCCTTGTCCTAAATCAGTATGGTTCTCAGGTACTTTGGCAAGTTTCAAGTCCTCGACGGTCAATGCCATAACCCTGTCATTCCAGACAATGTGTCCAAGATAGAATGAGAAGAGGGGCGGTGCCGGCAATCGATCAAGTGTGGAACACCGTTCCCAAAGGTCAGCGTCCTCGGGCAGGCCAGCTCTATGCACGATAGTGACATGAGGCCGCTTGGTAATCCGTTTGTCGCTGACCAATTTGCGCCAAAACGCCTTTCCATCATATGGGATGTCTTCCCCTTGTTCTATCTGGTGTGCGATGAGGGCCTACACAATCCAGTTCGGCCAGTATTCCAAAGTATCGTGGTTGTGCAAGTACTTTCGCCATCTTCTCGTGCTGATCTGTCTCTTTCTTCGTCGTCGCTGGTGCATATTCCTTTGCGACTGCAACGGCTTCGTCGATTTGCTCCTGGCTGGGTCGCTCCACGCCAAGGATGTTGACGCATCCATCGACCGCACGAGCCACAGCCGCTTCGAGCGGCTCACAAACGTCCATCTCGATACTGGCGTCTACTTCGAGGTCGGTGAGCTCTTCTGCCTGGGTTATGAATCGCGAAATGATGTCTTCATGCGACTTTCCGACCTTGTCGGCTCGTAGAGTTTGGTGTTTATCGCCACGATCAAAGACACGATCTCCACACACTCGAAGTATCGTCGCGCGCGGGTGGTCCAGGGTCCAAGTAAGGGCGAGTAGTCGAACGGGTGGATCGAATTTGGCAACGACTTCACGCAAGGCTTCTCGGTGTTGTCGCATATGGTTGTTTCTGCGCATAAATTTTGTAAGCTGAGACTCCGTGACACAAAGTCGCAGACTAACCTATCAGCGATAACAAAATCAACATCATGTTGTTTGAGGAGATTGACAACGTTTCTGACAAAGGCAGGTCCAGACTTCTTGGTTTGCACGTCATCGCTTTGGGTATGTCCGAACCCAAAGAGGTGAGCGAGTGCGACAGAGACCGACGTCTTGCCTGAGTCCCAGTGGCATCAGTTTTACGACCACCTGAGAGAATATGGATCTACTCACCACAGCCTGGAATGCCAACAGGAACGATGATGGTCTTACCGAACTCCTTGACAGCCCGGTCTGACTCCTCAAGGTTAGACAGGTCTGACCTCCCTTGTTTGGTGTCCAACCACCTCAAAAACCGCTCCCTAGTAGCTATAATACCCTTTCCCTGCACATACCCCTCAAAACCGCTCCGGTTTGTGTTGATCTCATTCTTGACCCACTTGAGATAAACCTGGTTCTCCTTGCGCTTCATCTTGGACATGGGAAGTTTGACGTCGTTGAGCGGGCCATTGGTGGACAAGAGCGACTTTGTGATTTCCCGCCATTCACGATACATCATATACGGCTCGTCAAACTTCACCTTGAAGAAGAACGAAGAACCAGTTGGATACGGTGGTCGTTTGTCTCTGGACGTTGTCCCAGGTTTCGGGTCGATCATGCTGGTGCGGACGACAAATCCTTCCAGTGGCTCTCCTTTCCATTTCCCCGTCCTTGCGATCTCGTCAGTGAATTGCTTCACTTTTGTGAGTGAGTCGTATACGACGGTCGAAGTGTTCCAGAAGCCCCACTCATCTGCGAAGGCATCGATAACGTGCGTAGGAAGGGTGAGGAACTCCTTGCGAGTCTCGTTTATGCCGTGCAGATACAGGCCGGACTTTTCTGGTGGATAGGCTAATACGTGTTCCTCAAAGTCGTCATCGCAAAGCTTCCAGAAATGGGCGCCGTTAGCTTGCGACTGTAAACTCGCCCCCTCGGGAATGATCCTACCTACCTCTGCTACCGCAGTCCATTGCTTCTCCCAGAGCACGGCCGCAAGCTGCTCTTCCGTCTTCCCTTTGTATGCGAGATGTATTTTGAGCCATCTGTAGCCGGCTTGTGAATGTGTCTCCAAGACGCCATCCATCCCCCCTAAAGCATGTTTGGATGTGACAATCAACTTGGAGGGTGAGATGGCAGCAATAAAGATGATGCAGCCATTTGACTTGACCGATAGCGTGTACTCTGGACCAGTGTGCGCTTCCAAGGACGACCACTGTCATGTACAATCGAAACGAACAAAAGGAATTGGCCCATCAGAATCATTTTCTTCGCGATGTAAGAAAAGGTTTTAAGCGTACATCTGTCCAAGGCACCTCCCCGATGTTGAAGAACTTGTCATATCCACGGACGACAATCTGATACCGAGGTTGGTCGCTGTCTGCTTCCTTTTTCAGGTCTCTTGTGAACAGACCTCGGGCGAGTGTCGGGAACGGCGACGGAACGTCATAGTACTTGAACTCGTTCATCTTCCAGCTACGAATGTTGACCGTGGGGTCCGACGGCGCAGGATACACAGTCGATCGAACGAGCTTGGGCGACTTTTGTGAAATGCGGTGGAGATCAGCGACGAGCTGCGAGTCCTGGGCGTTGAAATATGATTCAGGGGTCATTGTGGAGTGTGTGCCGTGAAAATGAAAGGCGTCAAAGAGGACGGATGTATGCCTCGTGGTCGAGCATATGTACTGAATAAAACGCGATGCGAATGACGCCAGAGTTTTTAACGTGAGTCAGTTCGATCACTCGAATTGACTCGGAAGAGGAAGAAGAAGATAAGCTGGCACATGGAAAATTCCTTCCTAAAAAAGCAAGTCCGCTCAACGGGTAGCAATATGCGCCAAGATCCTACATGATCGTACAACCCCAACCCCCACCCCGCTGTTCTTCTTGTTCCCTGCGCCGTTGCTCTGCCTCTCGGCGCAGACGCTGCTCTCTGAGACGTCTGTCCCTCTCCTCCTCGGCTTCTCGCAGCCGCTGCAGCCTGAGACGTTCCAATCTCTCGCGCGCGGGGTCTCTTGCCTGGTGTACGTAGTCTCCATCGAAAATGCCAGCGTAGTCCTGTTGCCACGCTGGGCGTGCATTGTGCAATGCAGCAGCGCGGCGCGCCTCCACCTGTCGGAGAAGCTCACGCTGCTCTTCGATGTCGACCGCGATGCCGAAGAAGTCTGGTGGCTCCGGAGCAGCCGGCACATTGTCATAGATCGTCCCATGGGCGCTACGCATGTGCTCGTAAATCGTATTCTCGGTAAAGATCCCCGTGCATCGCCAACAAATGTGCGCGCGGCACAGGCTATTGACCAAAATGTACACCCATGCCAGTGGCTTAGTCAAAGAGTTCAGGAGTGCAGGGGAACAGCAACGTTGCGTACCTGCACGTCATGTGGTTACACCCGTCCACTTTCTCGATCAGCACGTTGCACTGTGGGCATTTCTTCACACGTCCGCCTTGCGATGCGATCCAGGCATCGTTTAGGCGCTCTTCTTCCGCAGGATCTCGTCGTGCTTTGCCTTTCAGCACAAGAGAGACCATCATGCGCATCTTCGTGACATCCGTTACACATCGCGGAAAAACAGGATGGACAATGGAGTGTTTGAGGACTCGCATTAGCCTGAACAGCACGATAGATCTGCGTGCAGTCCGGCGTTTTGCAGTGCTTGAACTCCTCGGGGTGTTTCGCGATATACGCATCAAATGCTGCTTCTAACAGTCGATTGAATGACGCAGGGGGAAGGAATTGCTGAATGGTGGGAATGGCGATTGGGACACGACACTGAGCTTCATCTCCGAGGCAAGTCAGAGGAAGTTGGTCCGATTCAAGAGCCGACGAAATGAAATGGCGGAGACATGCGACGCAGTATGTGTGACCGCAGCCTAGCTGATGCGGAGAAGAGACACTTGTCGTAGCAAATAGGGCAAGTTTGGCTGCCTTGCGATGCACTGGGGAGGCCACAATTCGCCCTTCTGAGAGAGCATGATGAGGCGATCCAGAGCGTGTCTGTGCTTCTTCGCCGCCTGAAACGGTTATCTTTCTGGAGGACATTGCGAACCTGACGTTGTTCTCCCCGAGTGTCTCCTTCAGCTCCTGGATCCCCTCTCTCACGAAAAAGCCCACAGAATGCCGCGCAACGGTGACAGTGTAGTCCAAAGAAGCGAGCCTGTCGAGCTCGCCCTTGATCATCTCGCGAGCCTGATCCACAGCTCGCGGCGCCCCGTAGACCTTCAAGGATTGCTGTTTCCAGTCAGCGCGCAGGTACGCCCCAGTCTCCGAACGGACGCGAGTGACAAACGAATTGCCAGGAAAGCCCAATGACCGATGCCAACCGTCCACTTTGTCCCCCCGAGCCAAATTCTCAACCCTCACCTTCAGGGCACCCGTTGCTTCCTTGACTGAGCCGGAAAGTCGAATGTGAACAATGTTCCCAGTGTCACGCACGTTGAGTGTGCAGGCTCTCCTGTCCTTGATCGAGTTCAGAAGGGAATCCCACTGCGCTTTTTGGGCCTTGTACTGTTTCACAGGAACGACGAGTGTGAAATACATTGGATCGGGAAGTCGGAGCCAGACAGTTTGGTTGCCATATCGCCTATCCGAGAGATGCGTGTAGGCGGCGTGGGCCTCGTCCCACGAGGAAAAGTGAGCACGAGCAGAAACGACACCCTCCATGGCACAGGTGCTGGGAGGGTCGTCGAATTTCTTGAGTCCTCCTGGAACAGCCCGCTGAATATCCTCCCGAACGAGCCTAGCAGTTTGCTCGACGGTGTACGTGACGCCAAAGGAACCACCGATGGCCAGTCGCTTGACGGATGTCGAGCGCGTCAAACTAATGACATCCTCATCAGAAACAGTGGGTGGAAGGTTGTTGATTTTAACTGCATTGAGTCGCAAGTTGCGCACGAAGCGACCGCGGGGTTGAGCATTCATCTCGACTTTGATGCGACGACCGTGGTAGATGAAACGGTTAAGTTCTTCAACCTTGGCGTTCGCTTCAGCAACGTCGACATACTCCGCGACATACCGCGCGGAGGGGGCACGCCAGGATATAGTCAAGACCTCGGAACTTTGCCCAGTCGCAGCGCTCATGCCTTCAAGGGAGTTGGTAGCGGACATTTCGACCACCAGGGTTTCCTCCTGAAATTCAACACCGTCGAGACCCAAGGCAATCGCCTGTCCAGCAGGAATGTCTGTGACAATGTGGGCTTCGAGCCTACGATCCGGCCTCATCTTGATCACGAAGTGGAAATAGTTGACGTCTACGCCCTGACCCCTGAGCAATGCATGGATATCATCCTCCTTCACATCGAGAGGAAGGTTCCCGATGCGTAATGTGCATGTCTCGAAACCAGTGATCAGGTTGGGGACATCGAGCCCCGCACCAAACGTCACGATAGAGCCAAAGACAATCTGGCTGATAGTTTTGGATGCTTCCTCCCTGGCAATGGCGTTTGCACGCTCACGAGCAGCAGCAGCTTCAGCCTCGTGCACCTGAACATGCACAGTTTCCAGCAGGTTATGCTCTGCACGTGGCAGACGTGTACTTGGAGAAGTGGAGGGACCTTCCTCAACCGGGAACGGCTCAGGGTGTTTCTGTTTGTGGGATCCGAAGGATTCTAGCCCTGGTTTCTGTGCCCATGGCTCAGTGTTACTTGAATTTTATAAGCAGAAGCAAGAAACATACGTCAATATCGTGACTGAACCAACACTTTGACCCTTTGGTACAAGTCCCAGCCTTCCAAGCACGGCAAGGCATCTCCCCACGCTTGGGTCTGGGACGAGCATCAGAGATATCGTGGGAAAGAGGACTCGACGGGTCGGAAGGGGAATCACAGTGTTGACGCTGGCGCTGGCAGGACGTTCAGCGGAGTCAATGCATGCTACGGGTTGAATAGAGCTACTGGTTGACCCAAATGCGTGTCCTTTTCAGTAGGCTGGAGTGATGGCACAATGGTCAATGTTCGGGCGCCTACCGACAGGACAAGGGCGGGGCATACCTGTGCGTCCGCTTCATGACTAAACTTGCACTTGTCTCCATAGCGACAATGCCCCTGACTGTAGAAACGGCACGGTGTCGACTTACGATTACGAGCTGCAGTATGTTGGCTGGAGGAACTCATGGTGGGGACGGACTGAAAGCGTAAGGCTCGTTGTTGTGGCCAGGCTGCTTATACAATCGCCACATGGGTCGTAGTACGGTAGGCCAGCACAGGATCATGTCATAACCCAATCGTTCTTCAAGGGAACTTCTGGTTAGACCTTTGCTGTGAGTCTAGGCTTGGAACTCCTTCCGTGATCCAGGACGATGTCCATGGCAACCAAAGGCAATCTTTGTTCGAACTCGTGGGTAGAACTTGGGGTGGACAGATCGAGTTGTCGGGAAAACAAGAGCTCTCTTTTGAGCATGATGATGATGGTAGCACTCGAGGACCGACAACTCGTCGGTTCGAAAGGTGGTCATGCCAAGGGGTGCATCGCCACCCCGAGTACGACCCACTACAAGCTGCAGGACGCGCGAACGACTCAGCGACGCGCAGCGGCAGACGAGGGGCACAGCACGCAAGTTAATATACTATTAGCAGAAACGATGTGTCCGGCAGGGGAACTCAGCGTGACAACCCACCTTATACTAACTACAATAGTAGTAGAGTACGAGCGAACAAGCGATAATCAGCACTAAACTCCAACCCCCACGCTCAGACTGTGGTTCTTCTTGCTCTCTGCGCCTGTGCTCTTGCCGCCCATGCTCCTCTCTGACACGTCTGTTCCATTCTTCGGCTTCTCGCTGCCGCTGCAACCTAAGGCGTTCCACTCTCTCTCGTTCCTCGGCTTCTTGCTGCCGCTGTAACCTGAGACGTTCCATTCTCTGTCGTTCCTCGACTTCTCGCTGCTGCTGCAACCTGAGGCGTTCCACTCTCTGTCGTTCCTCAGCTTCTCGCTGCTGCTGCAACCTCAGACGTTCCATTCGCTCCTGTTCCTCGCGCACGTGTTCCCTGACCTGGTGTCCTAAGTTGAGGTAGTCTAGATCCCAAATACCAGCGCGACCGATGTCCTGTTGCCAAGCCGGGCGTGCATTGCGCAACGCAGCAGCGCGGTGTGCCTCCACCTGTCGAAAAAGCTCTTGTTGCTCTTCGATATCGACCTCAATACCAATGAAAGGGGGTGGCTCTGGAAAAACTGGCACATCGTCATGGATCGTCCCATGGGCGCTCTGCATGTGGGTGTAAATCGTATCTTGGGTAAAGATCCCCGTACATCGCCAACAGATGTGTGCGCCGCACCTATTCACCAAAATGCACACACATGCCAAAGGCCTAGTTAGACGGCTTGGAACTTGCAGAAACAGGGACGTTACGTACCGGCACGTCATGTGGTTACACCCTTCTATTTTCTCGATCAACACGCTGCACTGTGGGCATTTCTTCACACGTCCGCCTTGCGATGCGATCCAGGCGTCGTTTAGGCGCTCTTGTTCTGCAGGGTCTCGTCGTGCTTTGCTTTCGGCACAAGAGAGGCCGTCGTGCACATCTTCGTGACATCCGTTACACACCGCGGAAAAACAGGATGGACAATGGAGTGTTTGAGGACTCGCACCAGCCTGAACAGCACGATAGATCTGCGTGCAGTCTGGCGTTTTGCAGTGCTTGAACTCCTCGGGGTGTTTCGCGATATACGCATCGAATGCTGCTTCTAACAATCGATTGAACGACGCAGGAGGAAGAAACTGCTGAATGGTGGGAATGGTGATTGGAACGCGACACTGAGCTTCATCTCCGAGGCAAGTCAGAGGAAGTTGGTCCGATTCAAGAGCCGACGAAATGAAATGGCGGAGACATGCGACGCAGTATGTGTGACCGCAGCCTAGCTGATGCGGAGAAGAGACATTGTCGTAGCAAATAGGGCAAGTTTGGCTGCCTTGCGATGCACTGGGGAGGCCACAATTGCCCTTTTGAGAGAGCATGATGAGGCGATCCAGAGCGTGTCGTGCTTCTTCGCCGCCTGAAACGGTTATCTTTCTGGAGGACATTGCGAACCTGACGTTGTTCTCCCCGAGTGTCTCCTTCAGCTCCTGGATCCCCTCTCTCACGAAAAAGCCCACAGAATGCCGCGCAACGGTGACAGTGTAGTCCAAAGAAGCGAGCCTGTCGAGCTCGCCCTTGATCATCTCGCGAGCCTGATCCACAGCTCGCGGCGCCCCGTAGACCTTCAAGGACTGTTGTTTCCAGTCGGCGCGCAGGTACGCCCCAGTCTCCGAACGGACGCGAGTGACAAACGAATTGCCAGGAAAGCCCAATGACCGATGCCAACCGTCCACTTTGTCCCCCCGAGCCAAATTCTCAACCCTCACCTTCAGGGCACCCGTTGCTTCCTTGACTGAGCCGGAAAGTCGGATGTGAACAACGTTCCCAGTGTCACGCACGTTGAGTGTGCAGGCTCTCCTGTCCTTGATCGAGTTCAGAAGGGAATCCCACTGCGCTTTTTGGGCCTTGTACTGTTCTGTGGGAATAACGAGTGTGAAATGCATTGGATCGGGAAGTCGGAGCCAGACAGTTTGGTTGCCATATCGCCTATCCGAGAGATGCGTGTAGGCGGCGTGGGCCTCGTCCCACGAGGAAAAGTGAGCACGTGCAGAAACAACACCATCCACGGCACAGGTCCTGGGAGGGTCATCGAATTTCTCGAGTCCTCCCGGAACAGCCCGCTCAATATCGTCCTGAACGAGCCTAGCAATTTGCTCGGTGGTGTACATGTGACCAAAGGCACCACCAACGGCCAGTCGCTTGACCGATATCGAGCGCGTCAAGCCAACGACATCCTCATCAGGAAACAGAGGGTGGAAGATTGTTGATTTTAATCGCATTGAGTCGCAAGTTGCGCACGAAACGACCAGGGGGTTGAGCGTTCATCTCGACTTTGATGCGACGACCGCCGTAGATGGAACGGTTGAGTTCTTTGACCTTGGCGTTGGCTGTAGCAACATCAACGTACTCCGCGATATACCGCGCGGAGGGGGCGTGCCAGGATATAGTTAGGACCTCGGAACTTTGACCAGTCGCAGCGCTCATACCCTCAAGGGAGTTGGTACCGGACATCTCGACCACCAAGGTTTCTTCTTGATATTCGGCACCGTCGAGACCCAAGGCAATCGCCCGTCCAGCAGCAATGTCTGTGACGATATGGGCTTCCAGCCTACGATCCGGCCTCATCTTGATCACGAAGTGGAAATAGTTGACGTCTACGCCCTGACCCCTGAGCAATGCATGGATATCATCCTCCTTCACATCGAGAGGAAGGTTCCCGATGCGTAATGTGCATGTCTCGAAACCAGTGATCAGGTTGGGGACATCGAGCCCCGCACTATACGTCACGATAGAGCCAAAGACAACTTGATTGATAGTTTTGGATGCTTCCTCTCTGGCAATGGCATTTGCACGCTCACGGGCAGCAGTGGCTTCGGCCACTTGCACCCGAACACGCATAGTTTCCAGCAGGTTATGCTCTGCATGTGGCGGATGTGTACTTGGAGAAGAAGAGGGACCTTCCTCCACCGAGAGCGACTCCGGACGGGATGTAGGGCGATCCCGCTTGTGCTGTTTGGAGGATTCGAGTCCTGATTTCTTTACCTATGGTTCAATGTCACCGAAATTCCTCAAGTAGAAGCAAGAAACATACGTCAATATCGTGACAAGACCAACACTTTGACCCTTTGGCACAAGTCCCAGCCTTCCAAGCACGGCAAGGAACCTCCCCACGCTTGGGTCTGGGACGAGTATCAGAGGTATTGTGGGAAAGAGAACTGGACGGGTCTGAGGAAGGGGAATCACAGTGTCGATGCTGGCGCTGGCAAGGGCGTTCAGTGGGGACAATACATGCTACGAGTTGGATAGAACTACTGATTGATCCGAACGCACATCCTTTTCAGCGGGTCAACTTTCGGGCGCTCACAAACAGGACATCTTAGAGTGGGCATACCTCTACGTCTGCTTCATGGCTGAATTTGCACTTGCCTCCAAAGCGACAACGCCCTTGACTGTATAAACGGCACGGTTCCGACTTGCGATTACGAGCTGCAGTGTGATGAGTTGAAGAACTCATGGTGGCGGCGGATTGGAAGAAGGAAGTTCGTTGTTCAAATGGCCAGGCTGCTTATACAATCGCCACATGGGCCGTAATACGATATCGTATCCAATCGGGAGCCACAGAATCAGCACGGGGTCATGCCATAACTCAGTTCGAGGGTTCTTATGGCAAGACACATTGCCGTGCATCCACGCTGTAACTACTATAAGAGCGCAAACGGGACACATATGTCTATGGCAACTCACCAAAGGCAATACTTTGTGAGCACCCGTATTAAACTAGGAGTTGGAGTGGACAGATCGTTGCTGGGAAAATCCAATGACAATTCTCCAGAAGAATTCGGACACGATGATCATCAGTGAGTCGGGCAGAAGTTAGGACTTGTTCAAACTCCTCGGCTAACGCAGGACCAAAAGCTGGTCCTGGGACTCGAGGACCATGACAACATCACCCAAATTTGTAGAGGCTACCCTGGCATTGTATGTCATCATAATATTTTACTTTGTGAACTATATTTCCTACAAATATTCTTTTTGTTGTTGTTGTTGCGGAGTATTTTTCTGCATGGTGCCGTCATATGACCCATCTTATCTCAAGCAGCGAAATAATCAGACTACATATTTGCAACACAAACATGATATACACGAGGAAACTACAGTACATAGTTACGATGGAAACGAGTAACTGTATGAGGAACCAGCGTAAGATGATGAGCCAGGTGGCATGTAAAGTTGGGTACTAGGCGACGACTCCGAAGGAAAACAAGTTGTGTCAGGGGATGTAATCTCAGGACGATATGAAGACGAGCCACTGGGTGGCCTTGGAGGAAATGTAGTGATGGGCGGACCTGGTAATGCGCTACTAGTAACGCTGGCAGCTACAGCGGGTGGGATAACTACGGGGCGGATTTTTCGTGGGGAGGCTGGCCCATGCTTGCGACCCAGCTCCTCACTATCGGGATGATAGATATCCCGATTACGCAGGGGCAAGAAGGGATTATGGTATCAGTGGGAGATAACTCACTGATTGGTTATGGATGGTAACAAAGAGTCTTCAGAGGAGAGCAATAGGTGGGAGGCTAATGCTCAAGTGGTTCTGAGTGAGAGTAGGAGCGAAGAATAGGATTGACTAGTGAAGTCGATAGGGAAGACGGGCTTAAGGCCTGGTCTTATATAGTGTTGTACACTAACCCTGAAACCTGTTTCAGATATGAAACACGGTGTAAGTAGAAGATGTTTCAAGTATGAAACATGTAAGAGAATGTGAAACGTATAGTAAAACGTGTGTCACATCTTATGACATTGTGAAACACCAGATAAGGGTGATGTCATAGTCTAGACCATGAGATAAGAAAGAACTTATCTATACGTGATGAGTAATATGGAATAGCGTAAGAATAAGGTCAAAGACCGATCTAGAATCTGGTATCAGGAAATGAAAGATAAGATAAGAAATACCAGAATTCTCAACACTCACTTCAATCACGATGTTAGTAAACGAACCCAAAGTACAGTTAGAAGACTTACAATCCACGCTGGTTCAACCAGGCAAGACGATTGCGGAGTAACTCGCCAAAAGACTCATGTTGGAGACCGTTTAAAATGCCATTTCAGTAGTTGTCGAAATGTTCAGCATAGTTTTCAGTGGAAAATTTCAGTGTGTTCCCTTGATTTGAACACTGACCTTGTGACACCCGGTGAAGGCCACACAGGAGCTAACAATGGAAAAGTAAGCACTGACAAGCAAAATTAATATGAAGAAATATGTACTGCGACGGCTGAAAACGCTAGCATGCACACCGGTGTTGTCTGGTAGCTACTACGAAATGTATTAACCGGGGAGACATCACGTTTATACCAACATTCGATATGAAACTGTTCGAGGGTGGGGTGTCCGAAAAGTCGTTCGACTCCACCCTGCACAATACATTAGATAGCATTCAGATAATTCAGAAATCAACCCACTTCCTCGTTCTGTTTGTGAAGGAAAAAATGTGAGGGGATGGAAGCATCTGTGATCTGCGCAACCTGCTCTTCGAGCCGGATCTGGAGATCGTCCAGCGGCTGATCGGATATGGGCAAGTATAGATCTTGTAGATAATCATTGGCAAAGCTCTCAGCAAATGCAGCTAACTTTGATCAAAAAGACGACAGCCCTCTAACGATTTTCTTTTCGAGACGGTGTCTTCTTCTAGATAAGATCAGTAGAAACGCTAAGAAACGCTTACCAGACAACCAATCTTATCTCCACGGGTAGTAAACCTTTAGCGAGGTAAAGAGAGTACTCTTCCCTGGTCGAGTTGGTACTAGAAATAAGTATCAATCTTGTAGAAAGGGGTTGACTATCAGGTACGTGGTTTGTTCGTCAATCGTCAACGAGGTTGAGGGTGATTGGGGGTTCAGCAAACTATTGAGGGTCTGGCTTTCAGTTGGGGTGGTGTACGAATTGTACACTGGATGGTTGGGAAAATGGTCTAGACAACTTCTCGGGTTGCTAAAAGGGTACTCGGTAGTGACTAGGGTTACTTCCCTAAGATGCCAATTAGCTCCAGTCGATTAGGAATGCTCAATTGGGTAGGTAGCGTAAATATGCTTCACTTTCGCTTGCTGATTCACACACGTCACTTAGTCACACAGAACAGCTTTTCCTAAACTGAATCTATTATGCACTAAGGAGTTGGCAATCAGCTTAAATGTGCTCGAGTCGACCCTTTCCCAGGGTACTAATGAACTATTAGGTCTCCCTACTAGCTGGGGATCTATTCCCTTTAGTTGCCCGCTCTGGGGTTTTCTCCCTAAAGGTGTCCTAACTGTCCCTATCCTAAGGGATACAGTATACTCCTAACTTGGGTCTAAGTAGTTCTATTTATAGCGTGGGAAACTTCTCTACACAGCCTCTCTGTTTGTTTATAGAGGGGTACTCTTGTGAGCACTCGTTGGTTGAGATTTACTCAAGTAGGAACCTTTTTCCTAAAAGAGGGAACCTGCCAAATGGGGCTGAATCGCGCTCCTTATATAGTAGTTTACATGTGGCTGTGCTACCTTCGGTTCCGAGGTGGCTGTGCCAAGATATGACTCATACTGACTCATACTGACTCACTTTGACTCAACCTGTCAGAAAATGACTTGCAATGAGCTAAAAATAGCCTTTGGCTTGGCAATGACTCATACTGACTCATGCCGACTCATTATGACTCATTATGACTCATGCTGTGCAGGTCACATGATCATTCTGCTAGTCTAGGGGCAGTGCTTTGGCTAGTCCTCATTTGACTCACTTTGACTCATATTGACTCATTATGACTCATGCTGTGCAAGGTCACATGATCTGAGTCAGGTGATTCGCAACTGAGGTCACATGCTCCAATTGCTCCTCTGACACTTGGCTAAGTACTCAAGGATAAAAGAGATATTAAGAAAATGGTTTGCTAAGTAGTTGTAGGTAGTAATAAAAGTATGTTGGGAGAAAACATTTTGTTTCTCCACAACCTGTGAATGAACAAATAAGGAAAAATAGGGATACATACTAGACACTATGGTCTATATGTCCCTCAATTAGCTAAGCATTTGGACCGTGGGAATATAGTAAAAACTCAAATCTCGGGTCAAATGTCTAGCATCACATATACAATAACTATGTATCCGCATCCAAACAGTTTGGTGCAGGTCAACGGGAATCTGCAGGTAACTGATCTGAGAACATTACTTATTAGACAGAAACACGTTGAGTGAATAGTTATATGTACCGTGACCGAGGGTGACACATGCTAAGTTCAGGCTCTCTGCGACTTTGTCCTTCCATAGTTCATGAGCGTCGGTATGCGGGTGATGCGTACTGATGTGCCGCCAACCGCTGTTGAGGACCATTTCATTGACCAGTGCGATACTGGCATACTTGGTGACCTGGTCGCGTTTATTGTCTCGCTGGCTGCGAGAGCCATGCATAATTCTGGCGTCGAATCCTGCCTTGAATGAGAGTTGACTAGTTGAGTACAGAGACGCTGAGGTCGAGGATGCTGCTAGTGACACAGGCGGGTATGGTTGGGCGAATGTACGAAGGTGCTGTTGAGAAGGAAGGTTGGATGCTCCATGTCATTGCTGAGATCGCTCTAGGACATCCGTTTGACTGCCTGACACCTATTTTGCTTATCAGTGTTGCGGTCTGAAGTGTTGTAGGGAGTACCATACCTCGATCATGGCTGCAGCAGCACGGAGTCATTCATCAACTGAGATGGATGCGTCATTTTCCTCAGAAGGAACAGCGGGGAGAACTGGAAACGATTGGCTGTAGGAATTGGCCACTTCGTTGTTAGGGACAGAACTGGGTGAAAGAGTGATGGTTGGATACGATGTCGAGTGCGATCCTGATGAAATGGCAGATGTTGGATTCGCACCAGGGTATGGATTTCCAATGAAGGGAGAAATCAATGTTACAGGTAAGGGGGCGGGAAGGGAGGAACCTCGACCACGCGCACGCCCTTGGGCTGAAATCCCACCACCTAAGAAACATGAAAAGTCGGTTTTTGAATATAGTGATCAGCGACTTGACGACTTACGAGGAGGCATGGGGGATTGGACGAGGTAGTCCGGGTGCGAGAGAAGTCTTTTAACATTCTAGACTCATGCATAATGCGGTTTGTTCGATGGTCGCCTCTGAATGAGTCATTTGGCAACACTTTGCAGAGTGCTTGCACAACGTCTTTAATTTCCAGCTTCTTTGCGCCTGGGGATAAGTTCAGATTGGCGGCGGTCTGATCTCCAACAAGGTGAGTCACTGCGAGGTGCTGTAAGGAAAAGGGGTACTTACTATGCTGGCAGAAGCATGCATGTCGCTGTGATTCAACTTTGAATTGAGAATTCAGTTGCCATCAGGCAGGGTGTGACTCGAGCACCGTTGAGTCTAAAAAAGGGGTACTTACTACACTGGAAGCATGTCGCTTGCATGTCGCCGTACATTCTGATCAGCGGTGGATTGGGGATTCTGAGTCAGTTACCATCACTGATCAAGGCAGGATGACTTGAGCACTGTCGGGTGAAACCCTGCGCACAGGAGTACTCTCACACCACTTCTTACTAAGGCCACGGCCGTCGAGACTCATCGTGATATGTGCAAAACTACATTACTATGTACAACGCAGTCCGCATAATCCATAAACTTATTTTGAAACATCTGAACATGGGCTGGAGGGACGTTCATCAGAAGGAGATACGCTGTGATCACCAAAAGGCTCTCTCCCACTCAGTCCAAGCATCAAATCTTCTGGCTCATGTAGTCCTGTTCCGTCACGGTCAAGGATGTGTTTGATCTCGCCAATCTGCCAATCTGCCTGCTTCAACCACACCTCTGCTTGGTCGCATCAGTCCGTGGCTATTGTGCACATGATCTCGAGCTCCTTGAGGCGCAGGCGATGGTACCATACGGATGCTGTGAAAGCATCACGGGATGCACGTGCAAGTTGCAACATGCGGAAAGAATGGAGATTTTCCACTTCTTTAAATTCCTTTGCCGATTCCTGCATATACACAAGGTCAGCAAGCGAAAGAATCAACAAAAGTTTCTAACCGTGGTGAACATCTTCTTAGCCCTTTTTCGAGGCAAGAGATCACCACATGAAGGTAGCCCTAACTCAAGATGAGTACGCTTTCCGATGGGCTCGGAAGGGAAGGACGTTGGTGGAGAGGACATTGGCGGACAGGATTGCATGCTGTTTTGATTTGATAGTAGGCTCGAATCTTTCGATGACACTGGAGATGCCGGAAGATTCGGAATCTTGACTGGGCTCGAGAATGGTGACTTGAGCATTGGCTGCTTGGTCAACACTGAGCAGTGAGCGGGGCGATTCAATATGACGCATATGATGTGGCAACCCCTACCTTAAGTGTTTCAACCATGGGATAAGAAGGTGGAGTCACACAGCAATGAACACTCCGATTGCAGGTCAGCGGTTACTACTATACGTCCTGCGGGCCCACTGCAAGGGCATGGCTTCGTCTCAAGACTCGATATTCCTTCAATGTCCCAATTGTTCCGTCAATTTTCCCAGTGGAGACGATGTGATACAACACCTGTCGACAGAATGTCCTTGCGGATTGTCGGTTCACTGTGATCAGGAGTTGCACTTTGAAGACAGAGACGATTATGATGACGCCTCTTTCGTGCGAGACAGTAAGTCATATTCCGCACTTCATTGTGATTTTATTTCACCGCTCCACAGATGTACTTGATAACGATCTTCTCAACTCTCAGGGTGTCGAACTCACAAATATGGCAGAGGAATGGGACCCCGACACATTGCCTTCTAATTCGATTCCTTTGAACCCATCCCATCGTGACCGAGTTTATCACTCAAACGGGTGCCGAACCCTCCCTGGGGGTAGGAATCTCCTCCAGCGCATGGACGAAGATGGATTCACAGAAGTCCGTAACTCAGAGAACATATTTTTCCCTTTTGCATCCAAGAGTGAATGGGAAGTCGCTGACTGGCTCTCATCCGGTTCCCTATCTCAGAGCGAGATTGATACCTACTTGCATCTGGAACGCGTATGTATATATTTACATACTGGCATATTGGTCCGACACTGACCGGCCTACAGAATATGGTTAATCCATTATCGTTCAAGACAGCAAAAGATTTGCGTGCACGGATCGAGTCTCTGCCGGACGTGCCACGCTGGCAATTCCAGGAGATCAAAGTGGGGCGATATCGGACGAAAGAACCTTTGATGTTGTATTGGCGAGATGGGCTCGAGGTGGTCAAACACCTTTTTAGCAACCCACTATTTGTGTCATGTATGGATTTTGATCCATATCATGAATTCGAGGAAACCCCCCATGGTCGAGAACCAGTCTACGGCGAATTTATGAGTTCCAATCACACTTGGGAAATACAGGTGCATATAACCGACGATCCAAGTCTCTAATTTGGTGAACTGACTTTTTGATTAGAGCGGCTTGCCTTCTGGCCATTCCTTTGTGGGCGTAATCGGAGCTTCTGATAAAACGCCATTGACGAGGATATCCGGCGACAAAGAGATGCACCCGGTATTACTGTCACTCGCTAACATTCATGCCGGTGTCCGAATGAAGGCCACCTCCCATGCCTTCGCGTTGGTCGCATATCTTCCTATCCCCAAATTCCTCAACGTTCCTCCTGCTGTTCAATCAGTCCTATCTGTGTGCGTATACCATTTTGCAGTCTCCGTTGTGATGCAAAATTTGAAGATGGCAGAACACCGGGGTGAAGTCATGTCAGATCCGAACAGTGACCTTCGGGTCGTCCACACTCCGCTTGTTGCTTGGATCGCCGATTACCCAGAACAACTCTTAATTGCTGGCGTATCATCTAGAAATTCTCCCATCTCCACTGCCACCGCTGAACATTTCGGCAATTCAGAACCCTCCCCTCCCCGTCTTCGACAACAGACACTCGACGCCATTCGAGCAGCATGTAATGTATGCGACCCTTGCGATATTGCAGCTTTTCACAAAGTCTATCTTATGCATCGTCTTAACGGTGTTGTCACTCCATTTTGGGCCGACTGGGGGGATGCCTGCCCATCCTCTTTCCTCACCCCCGACGCTCTCCACCAATGGCACAAATTCTTCTTCGACCACTGCGTGCAATGGGTTATCAACATGATTGGAGGTGCAGAGCTCGATCGACGTCTCTCTGTCCTCCAGCCACGAACTGGGACACGGCGCTGGCCGAACGGCATTTCCACTGCCAAGCAAACTGGTGGGAAGGAACACCGGGACCTCGAGAGGCTACTGCCTGCCGTTGCTGCAGGCGCAATCCATCCTAATGTCCTACGTGCGCTTCGTGCCATTACGGAATTTATCTTTGTAGCTCAGCGTGCATACCATGACGAGGAAACCTTGCATTCACTTTCCGAAGCTCTGCGAGAATTCCACTACTATAAACAGAGTATCATCGAGGCTGGAGGTCGTCGAGGAAAAAATGGCCCCCTCAATCACTTTCATATTCCCAAGCTGGAGCTAGCTCAGCATGTCATGCGGAGTACACGTGCAATGGGTGTGCCATATCAGTGGACCAGTGACATCATGGAGCGGTGCCATATCACGCATGTTAAAACCCCTTTCCGCCTTTCCAATCACCACAACTTTCATGAGCAATGTTATCGGTTCCTCGATCGCCAAGAGAAACAACGATTCTTCCACCTTTATACCAGTCTCAAACTGACTCATACAGCATTGATCGACGAATTGGTCTACGAGGAACGGCTGATAGGAGGGTCACCATGGTGTCATGTTCCAACCGACGAGCAGCCCACAGCCATTCCAGGATCAAGCAAGTCACTTTTCGAGAACCCTCGCTGTTGAACGAACTCGTATTACACGGTAGTAGTTCATTTATAGTAGTTAGTTCACATGCACTTCATGTAGCGTATATAGCTTTCGGACTCAGTCATCTGAGTTCTAATTAACTCTTGACCAGCATCCGCTATCATCTCTGAGTTACTACACATAGCAGGTAAGCCAAGTAACTGCGTACTGCATGCTTTCGACAGGTTATGAGCCCTGGTGATCGTGCTGTGCGACTTGCTCGCCACCATCACTTGGTTTTTCCTGCTCCCGCCCTCAGATGCGCTATGCGCTCTCTGGTGCGGTAAGTCGCGTTCTAATGCGTTTTTACGCTTGAACACATGCGACATGTCGCGTCCTATGCGTCTTTACGCCTGGACATATGCGACCAGATCCTTGGACATATGGGGAGACTATGTCTCACCGGTCCATGGACTCTGAGAGCGTAATGAGCGTACCTACGCCCCTTCCTCCTCTTCTCATTATCTCAGCTGGAAGTAAACTGACGCCTCTTTGTCCCAGACCACCCATTCTCACTATGTCCTCCAAGATCGACACTTCCAACGCCTCTAAGGTCCCCGACCTCAACGGTTCCAACTATCTCCGTTGGTGCCAAACTATGCAGGCTTACCTGCGTACCCTCGACGCTTTCTGGGCCATCACTACGGATTGCCCCGACGAACTCACCGAAGGGGAATCTGACCGGGTCATTAACCAATCTCGTATCAATGACTGGCACTCTGCCAACGAGAAGGCCCTTGGTGCCATGGTCTTGAAGATGTCCCCCACTCTCGCTCATCCCTTCTATGATGCGACCTCCGCCAAGGAAGTCTGGAACGCTCTTAAGGCGAAATTTTCCACTCCGTCCACTGCCTCCAAACATCTGGAGTTTAAAGCGATGATGGACACTACCATCCCCGAGGACCAGCACCCCCAGGCTGCGTTCTCGAAGTTGAAGCAGCACTTCGACCTACTCCGGACCTACCAGACCGAGGTCCCCGCCTCCTTACAATCCCTAATTGTACTTGCGAAATTACCGCGGTACATGGACGTGTTCACCCAGCTTCTGAACATGTCCACCTCTGGACCAGCCGCCACCTCAGTGAAAGGAAAGGAGAAGGAAGAAGCAGCGGACCCGACGCAGCTCCCCACCCTCGATGAGATCGAGCGTATGACCCTCGTGGCCTGGCAGCAATACGTCTCAAAGCGTAAGCCCAGACACGACGATCACGCGAAGAAAATCTCCGCGGTCAAACGTAAGCCTGCGGACCCCCAGTTCCAGCAGCAGCAGCAGCAGCGCCCACAGGGGCAGCAGCAGCAGCACCCACAGGGGCAGCAGCAGCAAGGGGGGAACCAGCAGCAACAGGGAGGACCGCAGCAGAAGAAGAAGAAGACCACTCGTGGTCAGCGTTCCGCACAAGGGCAAGCGAAGCAAGACGCTCGCGCCCAACGTCGCGAAAATACCCATTACAACGACGCCGGCCCCTCCTTCGCCTTCTCTGCCGCCACCATCATCGACCCCGCCATTGTGGAAGCCGGCCCCTCCGTCATCGACCCTCACCGTCACGCTCACACCACTGGTGAGGCCCACTATGGCCCACCAGCCTTTCCCCAGACCAAGAATGCGATCTCCCTCGCTTGCCGTCTGGAGATCACTCCCACTATCGAGACTGTAAGATGTCTTGACAAGGTTGCGAACCGAAAACTCACTCGCACCCCAATCGTCAACCCTGGCGATTACGACTTTGGCGCCCCCGGTCCCTCGCGTCCACCGCAATACAAGGACCACAAAATGGACTCTCCAGTCCACCGCCTATCCCCGTCCTTTTCGGCCACTTTTGGCCTGGACGTCCCTTCTTACGAGGACGCGATGGAAGACGATTCGTCTTCGCTCCTCAACCGGCTCCACCAGCCCATACAGCCCGCCGCCCTCATAGAAATGGATGAAGACACCGTCTCCATCCACTCCGGCCAGGCTGAGGCTGGCGAATTCTACGCCACCCAGAATGACTTCTACGCCCCAGAAGAGGAAGAAGTCGAAATCCCGTTTGAGGATTATTTCAACCTGGATGACGGATTCGAGGATGACACGTACGTCTCTTCCTCACCCCACTCACATCTCTCAGACACTGATGAGCGATTCCCATATTCGCCACAGTATGTAGATTTCATTCTATCGTCTGTAGTAGATAGTGATGCAATAGACATCGTTTCTACGCTTCCTTACTCCTTGTGTGACGGCTGTGAGAACCATAACACCAAAGGAAAAGGGAAAATGCGTGCGCACAAAGAGGACGCAGAAATGTGGCTCCTTGACTCCGGAGCTTCGGCTCATTTCACCAACAATTTCGACGCTTTCGTCGAGTATCAGGCCTACCGCGAACCTCGCTACACCCAAACAGCGAATGGCAAAGCGCCAGTCTTAGGCGAAGGCAGCGTCCTTATCCGCTACAAGGAGAATGTTGTGCGACTATCGCCAACTATCTACATGCCAGATTGTACTATCAATCTCATCTCTCTCGGCACACTCCTTAAGGACAATTGCCTATATGCTCAAAGCGCTGAAGGCTTTATGCACATCATCGATGATTGCACTAAGCGTGACCTGATCAGCTTCCACTCCCATGGAAGCAGTACTATGTACTGGGTGAGAGCCCCTATCGTACATGAACACACCAAAGCGAATATTGACATGATCGCCGTGGACTATGAACTGCTCCATCGCCGCCTCGGACACCCCTCAAAGGATGTACTAAGAGCTGCGCGAAAACATATAAGAGACTTCCCAAGCGTAACTATTCCGCCCGTGGAACCAGTTTGCCCTGGCTGCCAGCTAGGCAAACAACCCAACCGTCCCTTCGCAGCGAATGATGTTCGCGCAAAGAGACCCTTTGAACTCATACACTCTGATCTAAAGTCTTTCGAGACTGAATCTTACCACAGATCGAGGTATATCATCGTCTTTTATGATGATTACACGTCCCAAGGATGGATCAAACCCCTCCGGACTAAGGACCAGGCACTTGGTGCCACCAAAGAGTTCATAAAGTACATCAATAATCAGTACTCCGCCTCCATAAAAGGCTGGATGTCCGATGCAGGGGGAGAATATAAATCAAAAGCCTTTGGGCAACTAATGCGCGACAACGGCATTCATATCTATGAGTCTGCGCCTCACACCCCACAACAAAACGGACGAGCTGAGCGATTTATTCGCACTTTGATGGACAAAGCTCAGGCCATGCGTCTTCACGCTTGCCTACCTGATTCTTACTGGGAGTTTGCTATCCAGCATGCGGTACATGTATACAACCGCACTCCCAAACGAGGTTTAAACTGGAGGACACCTCATGAACTTCTAAACAAAGTTCCTCCAACAATTTCTCATCTACGCGTCTTTGGATGCGCTGCGTATGTTCACCTTCCAGTGGACACTCGTGGGGGCAAGCTGCAGCCCAAATCGCAGCTAATGATTTACCTAGGAATTCCACCAGGTAACGAGCGCAACTATTTATTCATGCGCCCTAACAACGCGCTACATACGTATGCGCATGCCATTTTTGATGAGAACCTATTCCCTCGATGTCCAGGGGCTCGGCCTCACAAGCCAGTAAGTACGCCCCCACAACCCCATAAACATCCGAGACCACCCTCGCACCCGCACTCTGATGCGGAAAGCGACGATGACGGTTTACCGGGATTTCCTGAGCGAACTCGCCGCGTCCCTTCAAACCCAAGTCCGCTACCTTCTGAGCGAAACCCTTCGCCTGAACCGGTTGCCCCGGAACGAACGCCCTCTCCCCCTCGTACCCCTCCCAGGAGACTCCCTCCTTTGGATGCCCCTCCCGCCTTACCACGCCGTTCTGAGCGTATCAGGCAACCACCCCGCCGCCCAGGCAACATTTATGGAGAGCGCCGTAACCCGGTACAACAAATAAAAGAAATTGAGCGCGATTCGCGCTGGAAAGACCTAACCGGTCAATCCACTCCTCCTGTGCCGGAAACACCAAACGTTCCCGGTGCCATGCCTCCATCCCCCACTCCTTCTGAGGACGACGTCGAACGCATGATCTGGGAAGGGGGAGACGCTATGGTATTATACCTATGCGCAAAGGCAGTACCCCTCGACGAAAGGCCTAACAAGCCTAATTACCGAGAATGGTCATACAGAGACCTCCTACGCCTACCTGAATCAGAGCAAAAGCAATGGTTCAAAGCGTGCGAAACAGAACTAGACATGCTGAAACAATGCAAAGTCTTTGAAGTCTCTGACCGCCCCACTGGCCGAAAGGTCATTAAGAATCGATGGGTTTTTGATGAAAAATCTGATGGCCGTAAACGTGCCCGACTAGTAGCGAAAGGATTCTCGCAAGTCGAAGGTCTTGATTTTGATCAGATCTTCAGTCCAGTCGTAAGATTCGAAACAGTGTGATGCATGCTCGCCCTAGCCGCCTTAGAGAACTGGCATCTGTCCGGACTCGATGTGCGATCTGCCTATCTATATGGCAAATTAGATGAGGAAATCTACATGGAATTCCCAGAAGGCTTTGCGCCTCCTCATCTTAAAAACAAAGTTCTCAGATTACTCCGCGCCCTGTATGGGCTTAAACAAGCAGGTTTAGCTTGGTGGAACGAGCTCAACCAATCAATGAGAGAACTAGGCTTTGAGCGACTCCAAACGGACGCCGGCCTCTTTATATACAGAGAAGCAAACCAAATCGTCATAGCTATAATCTACGTAGACGATGCTCTCTTCTGTGGCCCCTCAAAAGCCTTTGTCGAGAAAGTCAAGGCTACCTTTATGAAGAGGTGGGAATGCCGCGATCTCGGGGATGCACGTGAATTCCTCCGAATGAACATTCATCGAGTTGATCGCCGGTTACATATTGACCAGCGCGAATACCTCGAGAAAGTACTAGAGCGATGCGAAATGATCAACGCAAAACCCGCTCGTACACCTTTACCTCAAGGTTACCAACCTGAGAAGAACACAGCCCCTGTCAATGCGGAACTTCGGACGCGATTCCAGACAGTTATCGGCTCATTGTTATACCTTATGCTTGGTACTCGCCCAGACATTGCTTATGCAGTCACCCAGATGGCGCGACAGTCTGCCAACCCATCACAGGAGCACTTAGACAAGGCCCTGTACATTTGCCGTTACCTACTTGGCACTCGCGACTACTCGCTTGTGTATGACGGTTCCTCTGGATGCGGTATCACCGCCTGTACTGACTCCGATTGGGGAGCAGATCCAGAGACTCGCCACTCCCAAACGGGATTCTACTTAAAGTTGGCGAATGGTGTTTTCCTTTGGAACTCACATTTACAAAAGACCACAGCCCTCTCTTCTACAGAGGCTGAATACATGGCCTTGAGCGACTGTTCTCGCCAGGTCATATGGGTTAAACAAATGTTTGAGGAATTAGGGTTTCATCTAAAACCCATTCCTATCTGTGGCGACAATCAAGGTTCTATTTTTATAGCTAACAATCCTGTCACCGAACGTCGCACCAAACACATACCCATTCGCTACCATTTTGTACGCGATGCTGTAACTAATCAGCAAGTAGAGATCTTCTATATCGAAGGGACTGACAATCCTGCCGATATGTTCACCAAGAACCTCGGATATGTCAAATTCGAGCAGTGTAGATCTCAAATTGGTTTAGATATAAAAACCGCAGTTAGCAGGACTAACTAGCGATACATATCACTACCACCTAATGCTTACGCGATTACCATGCGCTTAGCAAGGGGGAGTGTTGAACGAACTCGTATTACACGGTAGTAGTTCATTTATAGTAGTTAGTTCACACGCACTTCATGTAGCGTATATAGCTTTCGGACTCAGTCATCTGAGTTCTAATTAACTCTTGACCAGCATCCGCTATCATCTCTGAGTTACTACACATAGCAGGTAAGCCAAGTAACTGCGTACTGCATGCTTTCGACACTCGCTCCCGTATTTCCGCTAATGCCAAGTGTGCCCTTCTCGTCACCATCCGTCCTCGCTTTCCCAACCTTTCTGTCGACGATGCTTCGAGATTGTTTGGGATTAACGATCTATGCCCTGCATTGGGTGATTTCTCCTCTGGCCGTTCATACACCAGCCGAAACGGTCGTCGTCTTGCTGCATCTAATTGTCCCCTCCCATTCTATTCCCTCCATGCATGGGATAAGTTCCGCATTCAACTCCGTTCAGTACAAAACCCCCTTGCTTTCTCACCACCTCAGACCGTTCAAGCAGAACCTCCAGGCCCTCTTTTACCTTGTGGTCGTGCGAATACAGTCCTTGTCATTCATGAGAGCGGTGATCTAATTTCCTCCAATATAGACAGTGAACGTACATATCCACAAACGTTTACTCCTTCCCTTCCTTACATGCTGCTAGGTTACCTTGTTGCCCAAGTACGAGCAATATTGGAGCCCATCACCGATCCCCCTTCTTCACCTCTCTTGTATGTTGAATTTTTCAACTTCTCAAACGCTCACTTTGTGGTTGTGGATGGTATTCGTGTTACTGCACCTGCCCCAGATTTGGAAATGTTTCTTGTGCGACGCCGGCTTCGCAGCAATGGCCAACGTTTGGGCGATATTATCCCCTTCGACGATGTTCGCCAGGTCATCCAGCTAATTCCCAAGTTCGGCTCTGCGGTGCCACCAAATATGACATGCGACAACAGTTTGGAGCTTGGTGGGGAGTTCTATGTCAATTCCTTTGCAGACAAGGAGACGTTCCACGCCATTCTTAATATCCAGTAGCATCCAGTAGCTTTTTCAGGAATTCTGTATTGTTTGCGGTTTAATCATTGATAATCGATGATCTCTGAGCATGGCAGCAAACACCCAAATATTACCTTCGAGTCACACCGACCAGATATATAGGTATATTTATTTTGCCGATAAGATTTATTCATTGACCAACTCTTGAGGATGACCTCATCGAGTCTTGCTGTTACCCGAGGTCCTGCAGTCCTATCGGCTAACCGTTTCACTGATGATGGTAGCACTCGAAGAAGTTCATGCTTCAACACAGCTTACCTAAATTGTTGAACATAAGTCCGCGCCGTCTGGCGACCCGCGACACCTACGTATGATACCGGGGTCATCTTGGGGCCCGTTCATATGTTGACGATAGTATAAACACCTCGCTGTGTAAAACTTTACCCCAGTAATCGTTAATCACAAGTTGTGGAAGATTGTTAAGTCCTTAACAAAGCCAGCGAAACAAACAAACATTGACACTACATCGACGTGCAAAAAAAATACAATGCCAGGATCTCGTCGCCCTGAGCAGCCTCATTCCTCCATCGCATCGTCCCCACTCTCATCCTCGTCCTCGTCGCTGTCGCTTTCCTCCCCCTCAGCGACTTCGATCGGATCCAGGCTCAGGTCATGGTCCGCGCCGACGTACGAGTCGCAAATCACGTACAACTTGAGCGAATGCGTGCCCTTGGGCAACGAAAACTCAAGCTTGGCGACGACATTCTTACTGATGGTAACCCGCTTGATGACGTGAAGCTGCCGTGTGCTTGGTTCACCGATGACGAGCCACCAGTTGGCCAACTTTTTCACAGGGTAGAACGGAGCAACGACAATCTGGTCGTCAGGATCCTCTTCATCAGCGTCCCGAGACAGCACAACTTTGATGACGATGGGCGCGCCAGCAGTGTACTCCCCCTTGGCAAGTTCAAATGAAACATCGAGCGTCGGGTACGAGTTGACGAACTTGGCCACGTCTCGCCTGTCACATAACACAAAACTTAGTATGGGTGGTACAGGAGTGAGCCACACAACGCACATTTGTCTAACGTCCATCCGCAACAGTTCGTTTCGTTTGTCATCTTCCATTTCCATAATGTCGTACACGGACTCGATGCCCGCCTCCTTGCATCGTTTGACGACCTAGGGAGTGATCAACCCCACGTGGTAATGAAAATCGGGAGGAGACACACCTCAGACTCAAAATGTGGTATCTGTTTCAGCGGCGAATCCGTCTCCCACATTGCTTGCACGCACATCTGCGACAGGTCCATTGCTCCTAGTGCATTCAACCATGCATTCGACGACATGACATCCACGCAAGCCGAGAGCAAGTTCAACACCTTCTCGAGTACCAACACTTGGTCAGCAGCAAGGTCAGGCGGCAGTTGAATACGCGAAAAATGTGCCTGCAAGAGGAGGAATGTCTTGAAGTGTGGTGCTTCGAAATCTGCCCGCTCAAGCTTGACAGGTAGACGGTCATATATACGACGGAGGACGACGTCCTCGTGGCGGCGAATCGGGATCGTCTCGAACTCTGCGGATGACGAGACAACTTCGAGCAAACCTTTTAGTTTCGTACGCTCTTTTAGCGATAGCGTATAGACTTCGACAGTGACATCTAAGGGCATAGTCAGCGACGTGTTCAACACAGTACAAAGTATCACTTGCAAGAAATATTGTAGTAAGCTGCGATCATGCCGAGGTTAAGCGCGGAGACATCCATTTCGTCCTCTGTAAAATTATGAGCAGTCAAGTAGATAACCACCGCATGTATCAACTCACCGATCGCAATACATTTCGAGTTCACGAGATCTTGCAACGTGTTCTCCACCAGTTCCGAGAGATGGTCAGACAGTGCCTGATGACTGACATTGTGCAGATTGTAGTAGTTCGGATTCTGAGTCATCCGGCGATAGAAATACGACCATGTCAGAATATCCTGTGATAAGTCCCTTATTAGCAACCCCTGCAAAACAATTGCGAATTTGGCACTCACCATGGCATCCTGCTTGTTCTCGATCGTCTTGACAGCAATCTCGGCCAGGAAGTAGTCATGGAGAAGGTGTGTCGGCAGATGGGACTCGATCGGCAGACCCTCCGACAAGAATTTCTTATAAAAGTCCTTGCGCGTCTGCTGACACATCAGCACACACCGACTGCGTTCATCCTCCCTCGGACGACAAGCTCTTCCGATCATCTGTAGCACGTCCATGACGGGGTAATCCACGTATCGGTGCTCCTTGCCCTCGAAGAATTGCACACCCATGATGATGACCATGTAACTCGCCACCGGGAGACTCCATGCCGTGTCCTATCCAATCGCTTTGAGTAAAATCTCTTCAAAACGGACAACGGAGCAGACATACTTTGGAAGCCACCAAAACTTGGATTGCACCAGACTCGAACAAGCGTTCCACGATAACTTTGTCTTGTTTATGCAGTGCCTCGTGGTAGTACCCGATACCGTGCTTCAAACACTCCACGAGACCCTTGTCATTGATGTGGTCAAGGTGCGGCTGCAAATCCGCCTCGCTTATGTTCAGGAACCGGTCGGCGTCGTTGTCAGCAGTGCAGTGCAACAATAGATCATCTACGGTCAGGCGACATTGGCGTCGCGATGAAACGAATACGATGACAGGCTTCGTTGGAGCGTACTCCACGATGGCAAGGTATGCTGGCTTGGACATGGAGATCATTAGCGAAGGGTAGTGAGGAATGGTGAAGCTTTGAAGGTGGATGTCCATGTCGAGAGGTCGCGAGCTAAATGAATGATAAGTAACGAACAGACCACTGCCGCCGACCGCTTACCTGGGCGAGAAGTTGAAAATGGCATGCGAAGGAGCGCCTATCCACTCTCCGAGATCCCGAGCATTTGCAAGTGATACACCACAGGCAACGATCCGTGTCTTGATCTCGGTCTGTGCAGAGACATACCGCGTCCTCGAAATGATCACTTCGTACGTCGGACCGACTTCCCCGCCAATGAGTTGAATCTCATCGGCAATAAGTAGGGCAATCGTCTGCACGTTCTTCCTCTGGCGCCATCTGCGTGACAGAACGTCCCACTGCCAATAGTTAGTTATCAATCAAGGAAGAAAATCATTCTGGACACTCACTTGGCTCGGCGTACACACAATGACATCCCCTTTCTCCAGCAAACGCAAGTCTGCACTCGTCTCGCCTGTCAGACTCACGATCTCCTTCCCGCCCTGTACACCGCTAAACTTGCGACGCCACTCCGCAACACGCTGATCGACCATCTCCTGATATGGTTCCACACAAACCGCTCTCGAATTGTCTTTCTTATTCCATAGCTTAAGCAACGCAAATTCGGCGCAGATGGTCTTTCCACTTCCCGTGGGAGCACCGACAAACACGTTTTCGTCAGAGGTGTAAAGTGCTTGGAACACTTGCGTTTGGATTTTGTTGAACGTTCGGATCGTGTCCGAGTAAATTGCTTCAAACTCTTTGTTGTGCAACGCAGAGAGAGGAAGAGGTTGAAGCTCGAGGAGGGGTGTCGGGGGTGGGAATTTTTCAGGGAGAATGAGGTGCTTGAACGAGATAGGCAATCTCGTCTCTGCGTGCAACCATCTATCTGATACCACGGATATGTAGTAATTGGGAGGGATGGGCTCGAACATCGGGACGGTGATGGTGACATTGTGCTCATCTTCCGCGTACCGCTGACGAAGGACGAATGTATCGTGGAAGAGGATGAGCTCGCCATCGACATCCTCGACGACAATAAAGAACGTTTCAGCACCACCGTGAATCTTCTCCTCCCAGCGGAAGTCGGGGACAATAGACAGGTCGATACGTAGGAGGGAACGGGTGATAGGCTGTACTTGTGCTTGCAGTCTGGTAACTTCAGTCAAGATCGCGCTCGTTGCCAAGAAAAATAAACACCCACTGTAGTTTAGGGAAATTATGGACGAGTCGGTGAACGAGACGGCCGGCATTAGGAATCCCTATCAGCTCGCCGAGTTCAGGCGGGTTCAGATCAAAGTACCGGTACCACGGCTAGGATAACCATCGATCAGCATCTCACTGAGAGACATCAGGTAAACGTACGAATTGCTTGCCCTCAGCCTTCCTGATTACCTCCTGAGGCACGCCCTTAAATTGGCGAAGCGGCGTCATCGAGCCCCACCTAGTCCAAGCAGTCAGTCAGGCATAAAAGAACGACAATGCTGAGACACCCAGACCCACATTCGACGCTCTACCATCTTGCACAACGCAAGGCATGCCCGAGCCGGTACAGCCCATCCTCGCTTGAGACAGATTTCAAACATGGCACGCAGTATGCGTCCGGCTGATTGCTGCACGAACACCATGTCCGCAACCAACGCAAATCCTAAACGAAACCGCAGTATGAATGACGAGATAGTATACGAACTGAAAGGGGACGCACCTTCAAGCTTGAGCTGGGATATATACGCTTGCAGAAGCACGTTAATTTTGGCGGCAGGCTCGTCGACGCTCTCCTTGACGGGGATAGGTACGCGTTCCAACAGTTTTGCAAGTTCAAGTTTCTCCTCTTGTCGCACCTTGAGACGCCACTGTGAGCGAACTGATCAAACAAGATTTTTGTGGATCACTTACAGGTAACAACTTGAACTCGTTCGAGAGCGCAAACACCCGGAACAGTTCCAGAGTCGACATTGTAGGCCGCAAGTGCTGGTTATAAGTCGCCATCGAGTTGTGGGTCACGTAATAGTGTGATGCGATACGACCTAGTTCTGTGCTCTGGAATCGACCGGAAGAGCGCTCGTACTTGATGAGGAGACATTTCTCAAGGAGCGCGGCGGCAGAATGAACGATATCGGCACGCTTCTGCACTAGGCCGTCGTCGTCTTCCTGGTAGTCGACTCCCACTCCGTATAGTCCAGGGGATTTGAGCATACGCACGTATCTAGCGACATACGTCAGAGATAGGAAAAGTCCGCGATTGAACGAAACCGCTCACAGATACGTGTATCCCAGCCATTGCACGGCTTCATCGCGATTCCTGATAGTCCCAAGTACGATCTCCGCATTCAAATTATCGGCTAACTTGGACACGAACTGCGATTCGATGGGTAGTTGCTGGTTCATAAGCGATAGGTAGTACTGAAGCTCCGAGTGATTCGTGATGATGATGCCTTCGCCATAGGTGTCGTATTGCGGCCGTCCGGCACGTCCAAGCATCTGGAGTACGTCTTGAGAAGACAACTCGACCCACCGTCCCTTCTCGGGGTTGTATATCTGCGTCCCTTTGATGATGACGGTGTGTGCGGGCAGGTTGACACCCCATGCGAGGGTCGCTGTGCACACTAAAACCTGTACGGAACCATCCGCGAAAAGGTCCTCGACAAGAGTCCTATCCTCTCTCGACATGCCCGCATGATGGATTGCAAATCCAAAAGGAAGCAGGTCCCTCAGATTGCTATCTCTGACGTTCGCCGCTTCCCCTGTCAAAATCTCTCGGGTAGCAGACTCGGGTCGGACGAACTCGTTGATCGTCTCCTTGTCGATGGCCATGTCCCGTATAAACCGGGCGGTTTTGGCAGTTTCCTTGCGAGAGTGGACAAAGACGAGGGTTTGGTTCTTCCCCGCCTGATCAAGGAGCTTCTCGTAACAGACCTCGTTCATGACCTGGAATCGCTTGATAGCCTTCTTTTCAGTGACGCCAATGAATTGCTGTTGGAGTCCGCACGGACGGTAGGAGGCGTCAAAGTAGAAGAGTCCTTTCGACTCATCCACGCGGAGGAAGGTAGCCACGTCTTGGTAATTGGGCAAAGTTGCAGACAGCCCAACAAGTCGAACGTAGTCACCAGTCTGCTCCATCCTTCGGATAGTACGCGCGACAACGCTCTCCAGAACAGGACCACGCTCGTCGTGCAAGAGGTGGATCTCGTCGATGATCACAAGGCGAACAAGATTTGTGTAGCTGGTGTCTGTGCTCTTGCGAGTGATAACGTCCCACTTTTCAGGCGTCGTCACAATGATTTGGGTCTCGGAGATTTGCTGCTTCGTCATTTGAGAATCACCGGTCAGCTCGCCGATTTTGACACCAAAAGTGGAGGTAAGGCGGGAGGTAAAGTTGCCAACCATCTCTTGCACGAGGGCTTTCATAGGGGCAATATAGACTATCTTGAACTGGTCGAGCGCAAATTCCCCAGTCTCTTCATCTCTGTACTTTGACAGTTCGTTGAGAATGGTCAACATTGCAACGTTGGTCTAGGTGCACTCCATGAGAGACAGCGCTAAGGTACGATCGTTCCGCTCACCTTTCCGGCTCCGGTCGGTGCGCAAAGGAGTATCGGCTCGTCTGTGCCAAATGCGACAGGGAACAACTTGCTCTGCACCCGGTTGAGCTTAGGAACCGTGAACGCGGCCCGTGCCCAGTCGGGCAACTTAGCTACGGGCACAAGGTCATCCTCACTGCCAGCGTGCTTCTTCGGCGGGGGAACGTGGATCTCCTCGAAGCCCTTTCTCGAACGTTTGACAGATCCGTCCGGAAGTTTGCATTTTTTGTTTGACATCAGGTGCCCTCCCTGACTAAACGCCATACTCTCGAGGTCGACAACCATCTTCGGTTGGACCGTTGAACCGGGCGCGAGAGTTGCTGTCTTGGGCACCGCTGCAGTAGCCTCTTTAACGTCGACATCCATAGCATCGTCGCGGGTTTGCTTAGCTTGCCGATCCCCTGTCAGTTCCCTCAGAATCCACCCAACACCCTTCTCCCTCATTGCCACCTCTACGTTCACTCGTTCGTCTGCATCGCTCCGCATCAACTTGGTACACCAGACGATGACGTCCCTGTTCTTTAAGAACTTCGTGATGACGTGGAAGCTCTGGTACTCGAACAACTCCATTAATTGGTTCTCACAGTCGCGCAAACCTGACTCTGAACCAAGGATGGAGAGCACTGCAGCGGCTTTGTCTGCTGCTGTGACCGGGTCCGAGTAGACTTCGGATATCTGCCGCTGTACCCAGAAACCATCAATGGTGTGTGGAGAAACAACGTCTTTATCCGCTTTGGACTTCCCTGCCTGAGAAGCGGTGGAAGACCCGCCGATAACGAGTTCATCAACGTCGGCATCTTGCTCCCCCTCGCCTTCTTGCCTTGCCTCCTCGCCTTCTTCCTCCTCATCGTCTGTCTCATCCCGAATTTCGTAGCCTTCTTCGTCCTCTTCCTCTTGCTCCTCCTCATCGAAGACAACCGCAACGCCAATTTCTTCGTCAATCTCCGCGTCCTTCCGCTCCATGTCCGGGTCCACTATCTTCTCGTCCTCGGCACCATAGTCAGTTATCTTCTTCGATAGAGCGACGAGTTGGGAGAACGTGTCGTTGGAAATACCACCTAAGATATCCTCGATCTCCTTTTTCTTGTCAAAGTCCTTCATGTTCTCGTTTTTGAGGGTCTCGAGTGCAGTATCCGTAGCGCTACGAATGATGTCCTGAGCTTGGTCGCCAAGTGTCTGGTGCACGGCTGACAACATAAGCTCGTAAACTTCCCGCGTCTCCGCAGTGCGCGGTCGGTATGTCAACCCCTCGACGTCCTGAGTCGCCTCGATGATGTCGGCAAACCCAAAGCCAGCATCGGTACGACGCTTGGTGGCTGCCTTTTCGAGGGCATCATGTCTCCCGGCGTCTCCTGCTTTTTTCTTCTTCTTTTCAATGTCTTTTGGGGCGGCTCGTTGTACGCGCGAGCCCATCTCCTTGGGATCTATTCGACCGACAAGGGAAGTTGGCGCACCATCAGGCTCTTTGTCGCGTCGTGGAAGCGCGGAGCGGTCGGCCGTGAGGACAAGGGAGGAGATGGCGCCATAGTTGTACCCGGAAAGGTCTGGTTTTCCAGCGGGTCGACCCGACATTTTGGTGAGATGATGCTACAAAGAGAGAAGAAGTGAAGTGAAGTGAAGCAAAGAGAAAGGGGTGACTGAAGTAGTGGGTTGTCCGACGATATGGTCGTCGTGGTGGACGAAGATGAGCCTCTCAAAACAAGTCCTTGCAAGCGAAGCTTACTCAGCACCTTCCGTTTCAAACATGCGCAAACAAACTACTTGCTTCTGCCACAACGGCCGCCTTTACAACCATCACAAAAGGCATAGAAACTGGAAAGCCATCCGCCGGTTGGCTTACTAGCAAACGAACTGATCTGACCAGATTCAACCTTTACTGTTCGAACCACTCAGGGATCCTCCGCTTACAGTCGACTGTGAGCTCGCGATGCCCAGAAGTGTCTTTTGGTTCCCGCGGAATGTCTCCTTGCTGCACTCGATTAGTCCACGCCGTGCTAGCGTGACTTATTACATCAGACAGGTGAGGAGCGTCCGAATCTCGCATCCATTAAAGGAAGCGTGTAGCCCAGATCTGATGCTCATATCGTGGGTCCCGTGTTGGATTTTTCGGGGGTTGTGACCCCGGCCGCACTTCAAAAATTCAACGACATTAGTGGAGCATTGCGAGGTTCTGATCTTTTTAGGTTCGAGTTCACCTCCATTCACAATCTCTACTTGCGTGGGTTTTCTAGCATCCATGATGCAAGAGGCCGTAATCAGACGTGTCGACAAAATTCAAGAAGCCCATCCATCCTCCTCAACTATTGGATCTCGGTGGTATCGAATCGGGTGCAGGAGACGAGGATGAAAACGAACTCTGGAGGGCGACCTTGTTCATTCAAGTTACCTCCAGCTTACCACCGATCATCTTACCGAGGCTTTGGCGATGCATCTCTCGGAAACTCAGCGTCAATTGACAGAACGTAGAGCGCTCGCCGTCGTATCGAACGCGTATCGAACGCATAGCCATTTAGCAGGCTATCTTATCATAAACGATGACCCCAAGTCTCTCACATCAGTTCGCTTACTTAAATATCGTGTTTGTTTCATCTTCCGTATTGTACTTGACTCCTCCCCGAGATCTATGTACTTCAGTAATGTGGAGCGCACGAACCACGAACACGAATCGACTTGGGTCATATGTCATCGAATCCAACCTAGCCATGAGATCACTCTTTAGTTTCGAGTAAATACCTCCCTCCATTCCCTCTCCAAGCGCTCCTGAATATCAAAAAAGAGTCAGTATCCATTAATGTCATCAACAGAGGTGACTCACGAGATCAAGTACTTTCTTCACGCTCTCCCTCTCCCACAACGCCTTCTGATACCTCCTCAACCTATCAAACCTCCCTCCTGCTAGGGTATTTCCAAATTTCTTCCCCATCCCAGGCTCGATGTTCCCGAGGTCCGTCCTTGTGACAAGTTCAATGGATGCAAGTAGGGGCGCGATCGCACAGTCCGCGTTCGTAAACTCCCTTCCGATAGCGTACTCCCCTCCCTCAGTTGCATCCGGATCCGGAAGCAACGCTTGAATTTTCTCCAATCCTTCGGCTAGCTTCTCAAAACCATCTGGGGCGCCGTCTTTAATTTTAAACATGGGTGTCTCCACTTCCCGCGCGACCACATCGATGAAGAACCGCACGCGGGCACGCGCATTCGGGTCGGACGCGGGTGGGAGGAGGTTGGAGTTTGGAAAGAGATCAGCAAGGAACTCGAGGATGACGAATGACTCTGTGATCTTGAACGATAGTGGAGATGGTTCTTCGGGTGGGACTTCTGGTCCTCCGTACGTGATAACAGGAATCTACCCAGGAGAGGGACAATTGAGCGGTGCGTTCACGATGCGGACGGCGGGTTTTGTCGCTCACCTTTCCAGTCAGCGGATTGACTCGCGCGAACCACTCTGGTTTGTTGTGAATGTCGAAGCTATGCGATGTGTACCTCGCTCCGGCTTCTAGCAAAGCGATTTCGACCTGGAGGGCACGTGTTTGGTGTGATGAGAAACCTATCTAGCACGACAAATGTATCATCGTACCCTGTTGCAGAAAGGCGAGATCTTATACGATGCACGATCAGCGCTTGTGGGCTCAAAAACGTTCCAACACCTTACCCCGTGAGAATCATGATAGTGGGTGATTTGCTCCGGCATGTTGTTTAGGGCTTGAAAGCTTGTTGTGAGATCTAGACGGCTAGTTATCGGTAAGGGATTGAGGAGCAAAGGTCAGCAAACGGGTTTTATAGAACTCGAATCCAAGGATGTTGTCGGATCAGAATTCCAGTGCAAATTCGAAAATGATAGGACGGGCCCGGGTGTGTATCCGTGATTCGAGTCATCATGCGCAGTCAGGGTTTGGGCAGTGCTGATAGGTCAGTTTTCACGGTCATGCTGTAGAGTCTCGCATGCCTTCGTACATAGTCGACCTGCGGAGTGGCAGCTGCGGGATCAGATATGGGGGGACGCTTATGAATATTACGAGCACTTAAGGCACCTCCAATGCCACATACCTATACACGTACCCCACTGTTGGAAACGCGTACCCGCTCGATTTGAATACTCGTTTGTTTGGCATCCTCAAAAGGACATTGTCCTGACGGTGTTCATACTCCTCCGAGTCGGGCACTGTGCTGAGTGCGGAACAAGATCAAGATTATTTGTCACCTTCTTCGCCTGCTCAGTCGCGTAACTGAGCTCCATTTGTCCAACACTCGCTGTCCTGTATGCTGCACGGTACTGAGTAGATCGTCCGATAGACTTGAGTCTGCCAATTGGCTGGCGCATATTATTTCTGGAGACTCAGATGTGCCACGCCGAAAAGCAACGCACGCGTGACCCCCCAAACCGGTCACGTAGAGATCCACATTGTGATATCAAGAAGGTATAGGTAGGTTGGGGTCTGGCCAACCAACGGGGGGTGCATACAAAAGCGAGTCTATCGGCCAGCGTGACTCCAACATGTCGGCTTGAGTCTGACGCGGACATTTGGAAGTTGGCGGCGTGTTGTACAGTGTGCACTAGTGGACCTCACTGAATGAAGTAGGCAATATACGGACAGCTCTAAGGAGCGCCCGCTTATCGCACTCAACCTTCTTCTGTGTGCAAAACTAGGCGTACGTGGTAAGAACGACATCCAAAGAAACATCAAACAAGTAAAGAAAAAAGATATGCACAACCGACTAACCGCGAAACAGCTCCGGAAACCACACGAGAGAACAAGCCTTGTCAGCCTCAGTCCATTCCGCTCGGATCCGCGTCCACGAGACTATACTGTCTCATCAGTGTACATTCCCCGCCGTTCTCCAGGTCGATGTTGTAGGCGTAGAAATAGCCCTCGGACGAAATCACCATTACTTGCGGGAGCGTGCTGCACACCGGCAAACAGCACACCCAAACGAACGAGATACCACAACCAAACCGTGAGCATCCCGACAACGTCAACGAACCAGACGGGTACGGAATGTGACTCACCCGCTCAACCCAACCACGCACCGTGCCCCGCTCGTCGGTAACCTCAAGAACGCAAAATCGCGCGCGGGCTCCCAAAGTTCCGTGAGTGTGTTCGGCAGATACCCTCCAACGGATGACGAAATCGACTTGGTCAGATGCAACGACCGTCGTCGAATCACCGAAGACACGCTGCTACCCTTCTTTCGCTCGTCCAGGAATGAATCGTAGTCGCCCGTCCGTCCATCTTCAGGGTCTCTACTGTCCACAGACTCCATCGGACTCGAAGGTCGGTCTTTCTTGGTTCCTGTACTACTCCCTGATCCTTGTCGAGGACCGAGCTTGAATATATGGACGGTATCATGGGCGGAGCTGACAGCTAATAGACTCCCCATGGTGTTGAACGACATGCTGTAAATCCTGGCCTCTCTCGTGCCCCTTCGGAACTGCCACAGCCGCTCCGCGCCGGGGATACTCCATACGCGGATGACGGTACCCTTGTCGGATGCTGTTGCGAGGAGGGTACCTGATGGGGAGATGGCCAGCGCAGAAAGAGGTGATTTGTGTGCGCGGATGATGTTCGTGAGCGTTAGGGTCGTGGTCGAGAACAGGAGGACATCGCCAGTTGCTGGTTGAGGCGGCGCACTGGGGGGGGATGTCGACGCGGAGGCCGGCGTCGAGGGTGACGGGATAGGTGAAGGGTATGCGAGGTACGAGTTCTCCGCGTTTGGGGAGAGCGCACATATCGCTGAGTGAAACAAGTGAGATATGGTCGACGCAAACAGAATCAGATACTTACCGTCGGGATTGGGTGCAGTTTCGATAACGTGTAACAGACGCATATTGGATATATCGTAAATGTAAATTTCGGTCTCGAGAATGATAACAAGCGTTTTACGGTTCAGCTTGACGGCAAGGATGGATGAAGGAAAAAGAAGTTCGCAAATCATTGACTGACGCTACGACGCGAGGACTTTGGATGAAAACGGATTTAAATCAGATATCCAAGCGTACCTTTGTGTTTACGATCTGCAATTTACGTGGACTGGATTGAGGCTGATCTGCAGCACCAACGAGTGCGATGAGCGAGGTGCAGAAGAGCATCTCCACGATTCCGCGCGCGCCATCATCTGAGGGTACACCGTCTACCTTTGAATGTCTGTTACATGACAGAGCACCGCGGACGCACTCATGGTATAGACCCGTCCGAACGGATCGCAATTAGTGATGCTATAACCTTTACGAGTGCCGACTGAGATGCATCTGCCACGACAGATAAGCAAGCAAAGCGGATGGACAAGATTTAAAACCCACGAGTAATCCTGGTTGAAATTTGCAAAGAGCATGTTGGGATTCGTTCTTTCTGCCATGGTTGTCGCTGTCGGCAATGAGGCCAGTCATGCAACAGTCAAGCGGTAATCCCTCTTTCGGAAGGTGGACAAGCACAGCCAAATACATTCTCCTGGCCAATCACCGTACGAGTTCGCGTTGGCCATTTAACTTGGTGCTTTTCGAGCAACATGTGCAAGCGGACGGCGTCGGTTCGTACGGTGATCAATGGCGACAGTAACAATGCTCCATCACTTTCCGGTTGCGAGGGCAGGTCGGGCGAAGAAAGGTGAACTTCAAAACTGGGACAAACGAAGCCTACATTTCACATCCGTCAGCCTCATAAGCGATAGGATACAACCGTGTAGACTAGTGTGTATGTGATGCCGCGAAATCGTTTTCAAGTCAGAATCTCGTGCAGAGAGTGCTAGTGATTGTGGACCATCGGCAGGGTGCGGGTGACCAAATACGTACAGCGGTATCACCTGTCTGAGTCTCGTGCATTTCTTTCTTCTTCACTCGTCGACTGTGTCGCAGCAGGTAGCAACAAACAACTCAACATGTTTTCCGCCATTCGCCAAGTTTCCCGTGCCCGAGTTTCATACCCTTTGCGAGCTACGAGGTCCTGTGCTCCGCCGGTCTTCCGCCTCCCCGCCCATCGGACCATTGTCAGTGCGTGACATTCAGTCTTATCCTACGAGTCGTTTCGGCCGAATCACGCATACTTTTTAACCAGCGAAAAAGTACACAGAAGAACATGAGTCTGTCGCCTTCGACGACGCTACGGGCCTGGGTACCGTCGCCATCACGGACCATGCTCAAGACAGCCTCGGAGACGTCGTTTTCGTCGACCTCCTCGCTGTAGGGTCAAAGATCTCCAAAGGAGGTGAGCCTCGCCTAAAATTACACATTCGGAGTCATATGCCAAGGGAATTAATGCGGCTGAAACGAAACTCACAGACAGGCTTGGTGCCGTGGAGAGTGTCAAGGCCGCTTCGGATATTGTTTAAGTGGTTCCCTTTTGCCCAAGTCGGAATACTCAGGGTTGTGCATGTAGTATGCACCCGTCTCGGGTGAGATTGTGGAGGTAAACCAAAGACTCGATGATGAACCCGGCTTGGTGAACCGTTCACCGGACGATGAAGGTAAGCAACTAAAACTTGAAGATAGTGTTGGCCTTGAACTACGAGAACTAGGCTGGCTCTGCAGAATCAAATTGTCTGAGCCAAAGGAGGTATTACTTTGATGGTCTCGTCAATGTCTTCTGGCTGACAAGGCTCGCGAAGATCGATAAGCTACTTACATTGGAAGCATACGTCAAGACGTATGAACCGTAATAACCTCCCACGACGGAAGACATGGCCTCAACTGCCATTATTCGTATCTCTATCGTACACTGCAAAGCGACAAGGTGAACAGTGTTGGAGCCGTTCGCAATGATCTAGATCCCAGCTCTGCGTGTGTTTAGAATAAATAGAATGGTCACGCGCAATAGTTATTCATTTACTCTCCAAGTCTCAGGCTGAGAAGCAGACAGTGACGTCTAGCATAACGTCCAAAGAGTAACAACTGATACCCATTTTCAAGAACAATGTTGACAACCTCAGAGGTAGGGCGAGGTAGGAATGACTGTTGTTGACTCGCTTTCACAAGCTGCTTTTTACATACCCCCTAAAGTCAAGGCGACCTTCCCGAGTCAAACCGACCAAAGTAGTGCTCGTACGCAAATTAGTAAACAAAGAGCGACTGCCAGTGGCTGGTGTTGCATGAATGTGTGAAATTTAATGTGATTGAAAACAGGGCACCTCCCCGACGCGAGCAAACGCCATGATGCAGCCCGACCGCCCAGCCCGGTGAAGGGGCCGTATCATACGTGACAGTCCACAGCAGCAACACGCTACTTGCCAATACAACTCAAAGATCGGTGTATGCCGGAGCAGCGGAACTGGGTTGGTTTTGCGGATGCCAATGTCAAAATCGTCACTCGCGATTTTCGAAGACGATCGGGCCGAATTGGGCCGGAGACTATTCCTCAGAAATGATCAATGCTGTCAAGGGGCGAATGCGCGCTTAGCCAGCCGCGTCGTTCTCTAAACCACCCAAACGGACTTCGGACCGAGGAAGCACTGGAGTCGATCCATAAGGGCCGGGCCGAGCCATCGCGGCCACTCACCTGCTCGCCCGTACTGTGCGAGCACGGGTCGAGGCGGGTTTAGAGAGCGTTGTACAGCTGGTGACATGCCAACAGATCATGATATGTCAGCGTTATGGTAACGATGTTCTTCGAATTGTACACATAGCGAACTAATACACAAAGTCTCGTCTCGGACCGAATCTCACATGACATTGCACGTCCAACCCATCTGGTCTTGCATCTTCGTTATTTCCCACTTCATCTCCTCGGGCATCCACCCTAGCCGCTCCTGTGCACGCTGCTCGAGCAACTTGTCCGATGCCGCCGCGTACTTGCGTAATGTGTACTCGCCCTCAGCGTACCCACCCGCGCGTAACGCAGCCCACGAGACGTTCCTCGCCAACACCGACCGATCCCGGTAGGGGACAGTATCCAAGATGACAAAGTACGTCACTGGGAATGTCTTGAAACGGAAGAACCACCCTTTGAGGTCACGCGCCAGGGTGATAAGGTATCCTTGCATCTCCCTCCTTGTTCCATACAGCACGTCCATGGCGGACCACTCCACGTTCCATTTGCCACTTGTCGAGGGAGGCGGAGGCGGGGGAGATGACGACGGTGGGGCCTCAAACTGACGCCCACGTATCGCGGGCAGTGCCTCGCTGTTCGAGGGACCCGAGCCAAACATCTCGACCTTGCGACCGGGGTCAGTCTCAGAGCGAAGGACGA
Source organism: Boletus coccyginus (assembly GCA_025782845.1). Taxonomy (NCBI): domain Eukaryota; kingdom Fungi; phylum Basidiomycota; class Agaricomycetes; order Boletales; family Boletaceae; genus Boletus; species Boletus coccyginus. The sequence goes on from JAHZSR010000080.1 coordinate 95,260, forward strand.
CCTGGAATAGGTCTGGCCGCGCACGAAGTTCGCGCAGAAACGCCTCAACGAACCCGTCCCGTTCATTGCGCACCGCACCGAACATGTGGGCCCGCGTTTCGACCTCAGCCCAAACGATACAGTCCCGCTGTCTTGCTCTCTGGGGTGTCGGCAGAGGCCCACGCATCTGTGAGGGCACAGGAATCGACACCATGTCCGCGACGATGATGCCAGACAGGGAGAGGTGATTCCGCGATAGGCCAGGATCATCGGGGTCGAAGTGAGACGGACTTTGGCAAAAACTCGGGCTTGGCACAAGGCCGAAGGCTTCGAAAGAAAGGAAACCGACGAGGTCATCAAAGTTGTTGCACAGACGAACGAAGCGATTTTCTACATTGGCTGGTGGTTGAAGTATTTGGAGGAGGAACTGCGTATGAATAGGAATTAAGATGTGTTGGAAACAAGATTTGATTTCAGGATGGATACGTACCCACCAAGCTTCATTGGACATAGTAGATGTGTGCGAGCTGATTAAAGACCCAGCCACCAAGCAACGGAAAACGACTCACTGAAAAAAAAGAAAGGGGTAGTTAGTATTTATTTTGACGAAAATAACTCATTTTCGCTCACCTACACTTCCAACATTGGCAGCCGTACCATGACGTGATGTAGCGAGTGCATCCAAAACCGCATCTTTGAACCATTTTAAAGGAAATTCCATAGGCCTCAAGAACAGATCCACAAATTTGGCCAGATCCACCACCGAGAAGTCGTCGCTGAGTATGAGGTCTTTGAATGACACACTCTCCAATGACTTCATGAACAGAGTGGGTTGATGAAAAATGATGCGTCGAGCAAACTGTTGGTAGACCAAAAATTGCTTTTCCAGCAAAGACTTGTCGTTTCCTGTCTCTGGCGGAGTGCTGCCCTCTTCCACGAAAGCGTCAACGAACGATTCAAAGTCGATCAACGGTTTCAAAACCATGACAATCTTTTCCTTTTCGCTATATCAAGGAATTTGCATCAGATAAAATTTAACGATAAGATCCTTGCAGAAACGTACTCTCGTAGCGACATGTCAATCAAGTCTTCATCCCCCATCGCCGAGGTGGTCAACATTATAAGGGGCGGCATCAAGGTGGACGACTCATGGAAAACATCCGAATTACGGATGCACTCCAGGAGCTCTTCGGTGGTCCGCTTCGACTGTTTCTCCCACTCGACTTCAGGCGGTGCTCGATCGTTCATAGCATGCAGAGTGCTCTCTGGTTTGTATAACTCATAGGCTCTTCCCTGAAGTGCATCTAGTACATCAACTGCTCTCACCATCTCTCTCTCGAGCAGCTTTAGGCGGCGCTTGTGACCATCGTCCACTGAAGATGTACAAAGCGACCCATGTCAACACAAGTTCGCCACCGATCATCCTCGCACACTTGCCTTTCAGAAAGAACCGCTTTTGATGGATTTCTCGTCCGGCCTTCTCCACCCGAATCGCCTCTAGATACTTGCGCACCCAGCATGCTTTCTCGAGCGCTTCGTGCCAGTCTGCGTACCGGCCAATGTGGTCCTTCGCTGGTAACTCAGCGCCATCCTTGACATCGTCGACGACCTTGGACGCGTCCTTGTATTTCTTGTACAGAGTACGATACTGTTCGTGATGTACCTTACAACGCTCGGGTTTGGGATGGCCATCAGTCGCTAGTTGACCACATCGGGTGATTTCGTCCTCCATGAGAGTGAGACACTGCTGCGGGGAGGCATACGCAGGTCTGGAGGTGGTCTGGGGGTTGTTCTCATTTGTGTTTCCTCCGGTTTTCGCATTTGCAGTCGCCTTGGCTTTGCGCTTCTTCGGCATGACGGTGAGGTGGCAAGCGTTGGCGCAGCGCCTGGGCCACTGTTTTGGTTAGAAAACGTGTTGTCAGGATCTGGCCCTTGGTAATTAAGAGTTGGATCCTTCAAACCCTTGTTACAACTCAACCGAGGCTCCTGTGATTTTCAACCTCCTCCCAATTGAGAGGCAAGTGGGGGGGTTTGATAGATAACGAAACCAAGCCCCACCCAGGAGCCCACCGATGCCATTTCCGTATAGCACCACAGTGTAAGAACTTTGATGCCTCGTGTGACCGTTATCGCGAGATAAGCAAAGAAGCACAAAATTCTAAGGACGCTGTGCTGATAGAGAAAGTCAAATGTATTTGCTTGGAATTTGAAGCGCTGGCAACGACTTGGCCACCGGAGATTTCCGAGGCCAACCATATCTGCTTTTACCCTACTCTGGCTCGTTACTAACTTACCTGGGCTCTCCACCTTGACACAGCCAGTGCCTCAAGAGCCCTAGTTTCGCCTCCACGACAATCTCAGTGTGCCAATCACGCCAGCGACCAACAACGCCGTCCCAGCACCCACCATGCTAGGCACGTCTAAATGCCACGCATTCTCTACATCTTCATTCTCCTTAACCTCGTCCAAGAAAATCAATTCTTCCTTCTTCTGTCGCCGCCTATGTACCATTGTCTGCTGCTCCGAATATAGCGAGTCTGCACCCGGATGCACGCTCTCCGGCGCAGACGGCTGAATCTCGACTGACGGCATTTCGAGCTCGTGTGTGCTACCTAACGCGCCGGTGTCATTGTCGGGGATGTGTGGTACGTCTAGTTCGGGGTGCAATGCCCTCGCACGGTCAAAGTAGCGACTTGCCATCTCTCTGTCTCGATTCCGCGCCTGCGTGCCACCTTCACTGGGCTGAGGAAGAGGGGGTACGCGAGTGGGAGAACTGGTCGAGGAAGAGGCAGAAAGGACTGACGCCGCACCTTCGAGGTGAAGGAGACCTGCTTCGAGGAAGAGCTGTGCTAGACCTGGAGGGCCGCCAATGCGTTGTAAATAGTATGACATCGTGCCGACTTGCTGTTCCTCGTCGGCGTCGATCATGTTGAGCGGTATGTGGAGGGGCAAGTAATGCGTGACGAGTTTCATCGTGACAAAAGGCTGGTGTGCTTTGTGCCAGGCGCGTCTAGACAGAGAGCTCAACGTCAAAAGTGTTCAATGGCGTGCATTAGAGGCCACCTACACAAAATATTCAAATGCCTCTTCTCTGTCCTTCCGGATGTCGAACAGATCGATGGCAAATAAGACGAGGCTCGTCGGGTCCATGTTATACTTGTCTTCCGGATCCGTATCCAGAGCAGCGGTAGCCCTCCTTGATTGCTTTACCCACTCAGCTTCAGCTTGTGGCGGGGCTCGATCGATCGTAGTATCTAGAGTGGGTTCTGGTTTGTATAACTCGTTGGCTCTTCTTTGAAGTGCGTCTAGTACATCTTCTGCTCTCGCCACCTTTCTCTCAAGCAGTTCATCGTCCACTGAAGACAACTATGTCAACACAACTTCGTCAGCAATCACTTGCACTCGCCTTCCGGGAAGGATCGCTTTTGATGAGTTTCTCGTTCCACTCGGATCGCCTCGAGATAATCACACACCCAGCTCACTTTCTCGAGCACGGCATGCCAGTCTGTGTACTGGTCAATTTCCTCTTGCGTTGGTAACTCGGCATCGCCCTTGACATCGTCGACAACCTTGGGGCTATAGTTGTCATCCAGGATCCGGATCCAGAGCAACGGTAGTATGTAGAGTGCTCTCTGGTTTGTATAACTCATCGGCTCTTCTTTGAAGTGCGTCTAGTACATCTTCTGCTCTCACCACCTTTCTCTCGAGCAGGTTCATCGTCCACTGAAGACAACCATGTCAACACGATTTCGTCACCGATCATCTGCACTCGCCTTCCAGGAAGAATTGCTTTTGATGAATTTCTCGTTCGGACTTCTCCACTCGAATCGCATCGAGATAATCGCACACCCAACTCACTTTCTCGAGCACGGCGTGCCAGTCTGTGTACTGGCCAATTTCCTCCAGCGTTGGTAACTCGGCGCCATCCTGGACATCGTCAACAACCTTGGAGCTATCCTTGTCATCCGTATCCGTATCCAGAGCAACGGTAGTCTGCCTTGACTGTTTTACCCACTCAGCTTCAGCTTTGGGCGGTGCCTGATCGTTCGTAGTATGTAGAGTGCTCTCTGGTTCATATAACTCATCGGCTCTGCTTTGAAGTGCGTCTAGTACATCTTCTGCTCTCACCATCTTACTCTCGAGCAGCTCATCGTCCGCTGGAGACAACCATATAAATATAATCTCGTCACCGATATCATTTGCACTCGCCTTCCAGAAAGAATTGCTTGTGATGACTCCCTCGTCTGGACTTCTCCACTCGAATCGCCTCGAGATAATCACACACCCAGCTCACTTTCTCGAGCACGGCGTGCCAGTCTGTGTACTGGCCAATTTCTTCCAGCGTTGGTAGCTCGGCACCGCCGTCGACATCGTCAACAACCTTGGAGCTATCCTTGTCATCCGTATCCGTATCCAGAGTAATGCTAGTCCGCCTTGATTGTTTTACCCACTCAACTTCAGCTTTGGGTGGTGCTCGATCGATCGTAGTATGTAGGGTGCTCTCTGGTTTGTATAACTCATTGGCTCTGCTTTGAAGTGCGTCTAGTACATCTTCTGCTCTCAGCATCATTCTCTCAAGCAGCGTTAGGCGGCGCTTGTGACCATCGTCTGCTGGAGGCAACTATGTCAACAAAACTTCGTCAGCAATCATTTGCACTCGCCTTGCGGGAAGCATCGCTTTTGATGAATTTCTCGCTCCATTCGAATCGCCTCGAGATAGTCACACACCCAGCTCACTTTCTCGAGCACGGCGTGCCAGTCTGTGTACTGGCCTATTTCTTCCTGCGTTGGTAACTCGGCACCGCCCTTGACATCGTCGACAACCTTGGAGTTATACTTGTCATCCGTATCCGTATCCGTATCCAGACCGGCGGTAGTCCTCCTTGACTGTTTATCCCACCCAGCTTCAGCTTGTGCTCGATTGTTCGTGGCATGCGGGGTGCTCTCTAGTTTGTATATTTCATCGGCTCTGCTTTGAAGTGCATCGAGTACATCTTCTGCTCTCACCAACTTCCTATCGAGCAGCTCTACGCGGTGCCTGTGACCATCGTCCACTGAAAGCAACCAATGTCAACACAGTTTCGCCACCGATCATCCGCACTCGCCTTCCAGGAAGAATCGCATTGAATGGATTTCTCGTCCAGCCTTCTCTACCCGAACCGCCTCGAGATAATCGCACATCCAGTCCACTTTCTCGAGCACTGCGTGCCAATCTGTGTACCGGCCAATTTCCTCCCGCGTTGGTAACTCAATACCGCCCTTGACGTCGTCGACGACCCTGGACGCGTCCTTGTATTTCTTGTACAGGGCACGATACTGTGCGTGATGTTTCCTGCAACGCTCCGGTTTGGGATGGCCTTCGGTCGCTGGCTGACAACATCGAGTGGTTTCATCTTCCAAGAGGGTAAGACACTGCGGCAGGGAGGGTCTGGAGGTGCCCTGGGCATAGTTCTCATTCGTGTTTCCTCTAGCTGTCGCACCATTTGCAGTCACTTCGGCTTTGCGCTCCGGCATGTCGGTGATGGCGAGGTGGCGAACGTTGGCGTAGCGCCCAGACCAGTGTTTCGGTTAGAGAACAATCTGGGCCGAATTCATTTGTTGAGAGAAGCGCTCATGAGTGCACAGACCAGTGCGCCCACAACATAACTAAGGGCAACTAGCCCTGACATGCCGTTGAATGGGCCGTAACACATACTCTCTCATCCCATTACATTTCTGACGCCCCAAACTACCTTGGTTCACCATACAACCTCCCTCATAACGCATACCCCCGGGCCTATCCCAAGGGGGTATGAGTTATAAGGGAGTCGACTGTAACTTACATGGGCTCTCCACCCTGACACAGCTGGTGCCTCAAGAGCCCTAGTTTCGCCTCCACGACAATCTCAGCGCGCCAATCACGCCAGCGACCAACAACGCCGTCCCAACACCCACCAAGCTAGGCACATCCAAATGCCATGCATTCTCTATATCTTCCTTTTCCTTGACCTCGTCCAATAAAACCAACTCTTCCTTCTTCTTTCGCCGCCTATGCACCAGCATCTGCTGCTCTGAATATAGCGAGTCTTCACCCGAATATACGCTCTCCAGCGCAGACGGCTGATTCTCGATTGGCATTTCGAGCTCGGGCATTTCAAGCTCGTGTGTGTTACCCAACGCAGCTTGGCTGATGTCATTGTCGGGGATGCGTGGCACGTCTAGTCCGGGGTGGAACGCCCTCGCACGGTCAAAGTAGCGACTTGCCATCTCTCTGTCTCGATTCCGCGCCTGCGTGCCACCTTCACCGGGTCGAGGAAGAGGGGGTATGCGAATGGAAGAAGTGGTCGAGGAAGAGGCAGAAAGGACTGACGCGGCGCCTTCGAGGTGAAGGAGACCCGCTTCGAGGAAGAGCTGTGCTAGACCTGGAGGGCCGCCAATGCATTGTAAATAGTATGTCATCGTTCCGAATTGCTGTTCCTCGTCAGCGTCGATCATGTTGAGCGGTATGTGGAGAGGCAAGTAATGCGCGACGAGTTTCATCGTGGCAAAAGGCAAGTGTGCTTGGTGCCAAGCGCGTCTAGACAGAGAGCTCAGCATCACAAGTATTCAACGGCATGCACGAGAGGTTGCCTACACAAAATATTCAAACGCCTCTTCTCTGTCCTTTTGGATGTCGAACAGATGGCTGGCAAGTAAGACGAGGCTCGTCGGGTCCATGTTATACTTGTCTTCCGGATCCAGAGCAGCGGAAATGCTTCCTGGCTGATTTACCCACTCAGCTTCAGCTTGTGGCGGTGCTCGATTGATCGTAGTATGTAGGGTGTTCTCTGGTTTGTATAACTCGTTGGCTCTTCTTTGAAGTGCGTCTAGTACATCTTCTGCTCTCGCCACCATTCTCTCGAGCAGCTCATCGTCCGCTGAAGACAACCATGTCAACACAATTTCGTCATCGATCATTTGCACTTGCCTTCCAGGAAGAATCGCCTTTGATGAATTTCTCGTCCGGACTTCTCCACTCGAATAGCCTCGAGATGATCGCACACCCAGCTCATTTTCTCGAGCACGGTGTGCCAGTCTGTGTACCGGCCAATTTCTTCCTGCGTTAGTAATTCGACACCACCCTTGACGTCGTTGACGACCCTGGATGCGTCCTTGCATTTCTCATACAGGGTACGATACTGTGTGTGATGCTCCTTGCAACGCTCTGGATTGGGATGGCCATCGGTCGCTAGTTGACCACATTGGGTGATCTCGTCTTCCATGAGAGTGAGACACTGGAGCAGGGAGGCATCTGCGGGTCTGGAGGTGGCCCGGGGGTCGTTCTCATTCGTGTTTCCTCTGGTTTTCGAATTTGCAGTCACTGTGGCTTGGCTGGTGCCATTGTCGGGGATGCGTGATACGTCCAGTCCGGGGTGCAATGCCCTCGCACGGTCAAAATAGCGACTTGCCATCTCTCTGTCTCGATTCTGAGCCTCCGTGCTACCTTCACCAGGCTGAGGAGGAGGGGATACGCGAGTGATAGAAATGGTCGAGGAAGAGGCAGAAAGGACTGACGCGGCACCTTCGAGGTGAAGGAGACCCGCTTCGAGGAAGAGCTGTGCTAGACCTGGAGGGCCGCCAATGCATTGTAAATAGTATGTCATCGCGCCATGTTGCTTTTCCTCGTTGGCATCGATCACGTTAAGCGGTATCTGGAGAGGCAAGTAATGCGTGACGAGTTTCATCGTGACAAAAGGCTGGTGTGCTTGGTGCCAGGCGCGTCTAGACAGAGAGCTCAACGTCACAAGTGTTCAACGGTATGCACGAGAGGCCACCTACACAAAATATTCAAATGCCTCTTCTCTGTGTTTTCGGACGTTGAACAGATCGATAGCAAATAAGACGAGGCTCGTCAGGTCCATGTTATATTTGTCTTTCGGATCCGGATCCGTCGTATCCGGAGTAGCGGTAGTCCTTAACTGTTTTTCCTGCGCAGCTTCAGCTTGTGGCGGTGCTCGACCGCCTGTACGTAGAGTGCCATTTGATTTGTATAACTCATCGGCTCTCCGTTGAAGTGCATCTAGTACATCTTCCGCTCTCACCAGCTTTCTCTCGAGCAGCTCTAGGCGGCGCTTGTGACCATCGTCCACTGAAGATATACAAAGCAACCCGTGTCAACACAATTTCACCACCGATCATACATGTACACTCGCCTTTCAGGAAGAATCGTTTTTGATGGATCTCTCGTCCGGCCTTCTCCACCTGAACTGCCTCGAGATATTTACGCACCCAGCGCGCTTTCTCGAGCGCTGCGAGCCTGCTTTTGTACCGACCAATTTGCACCCATGTAGGCAACAGGGAACCGCCCTTGACATTGTCGACGACCTTGGATGCGTGCTTGTATTTCTTGCGCAGGGTACGATACTGTGCGTTATGTACCTTGCAACGCCTGGGTCCGTGACGGCCTTCAGTCGCTGGTTGACCACATCGGGTGATTTCGTCTTTCATGAGGGTGAGACATTGCGGTCTGGAGGTGGCCTGAGCGTCGTTCTCATTTGGGTTTCCTCTAACTCACGCATTTGCGGTCGTTTTGCCTTTGCACTTCTTTTGCTTGTTCTTTGACATGACGATAAGGTGGGAAGCGTTGGCGTAGCGCCCGGACCTTCATTTCGGTGAGAGAACGGGTTATAACCTTGATTTGCTGGGAATAGCGCGCATGAATGCACAGACCAGTGCGCCCACAAAGCTGACGTGCCGAATGAGCCGTATCATATTATTAAGCGGAGACCATATAATTTTCATTTATAGAAATCTTAGTGCTAAGCGATCTAATCTATCGTTTCGCAGTTCGTATCCCTCAAACCCTCGTTCCGAATCCCATCCCTCTAATTGCCCCTGGCAAGTGGTAATAACAACAGGCGACGGCCCACCGACAACCGTACAATACAATTTACTTCAAGCGCTGACAACATGCGGGCTTCGGAGATTTCCGATGGTCGTTGATCTCTCCTTTCCCTACTCGACGACGACAACTATTGGGGGTTGATCTTACTAATATCGCAACTGACGTGTTTTCGTGCAGAATGACGGAGGATGCCGCTAGGCAATGCGGTTTTTGCTGAACGAGCGCCCGTGACGGGACGACTGGAGTTGTAGCTGTACCACTGTTGCGCTGTGGGATAAGGACTAGGCGCGGGTTTGCGGTCTCATGGATTTGGGTTTGCTACCCCCCCCCCGGGAACCTGGTCACTGGATCAAAGTTCGACCTTCAGCTGTGCTGTTTGAGACTCCCAGAGTTTGTGAACGGATGCCGACTTCCCATTCGACTACCTACGCATGTCAGGCAAGTATTTAAAACCACAAGACGATAGATGGAAATAAGAGTCACAGTAAAATATGTCATAGATGGTCGTAAATCTGTATCCAAGTGACCTTCATCACCCCATCATACCCCGAATGGATCAAATTTATTATCCTTCGCATTATAGAATCATAGATATATCCAGCACGGATATGTTCACCTGCGGTGGTGCTATCCTCGATGCGCCAAAAATGCTCTCGGATCGAGCGTCTTGAATCTTCGCTGGCCAGAGAGGCCTACGCTAGGAAAATCGGCATGATATCCGTCACGGAGGTACCGTTCCGCAGGAGCGGGGAATGCTGCTACTGCAGGAGTCTCTGCGATGCTCTCCACCGGCGTGTAAGGTGTTGTCGATGTTGACTGCGATGTCACCGACGAGACAGTCGACGTCCGCTTTGATGCGCGATGCGACTTCTTTCGCACCGGCGCGGGAAGGTGCATCTCTGTATGTGGGTATGGGGTGAACTGGTGGGTGGTGTGGTTTGGGAGGTTCTGGATGTGAGACGTATCCCCGGTGGAGACCGATGCAGAGGTGCGAGAGCGTGAATCCGAACCCGATGCGCTCAAGGCTCCAGAGGGCCTCTTCCGAGTGTATAGCCCCCCGTCTAGATCTGCATCGTCAGCGTCACCTGAATGTGAGGCATTGGATCCATCAAAGACGCCGTCCCGACCGAGTCCGTCCGAGATGACTTCAACCGCCCGGAAAGGAAGAGACGTAGAGATCATTCCGCTCCCCTGGAATCCCTCGAACGTGTCGATGTCTGGGTGAGGCGATGCACCGGTGAGCGACATGAGGGCCGGGGACCTTGCCCGTGCTTTCCGTTCACGTCTACGCGCTCTCCGCTCAGCCTTTCGACGGGCCTCTTCCTCAGCTTCCAGCCGCTGCCGCTCAATCTCGCGCTGTGCAGCAAGCGCTGCGAGGTGGTCCGGCGATGCTAGTCACTCGATGGTGCTCACATCGAGCGGGGCTGCATCGGAATCGAGCGTGGATGACGAGTTGGTGAGTAGCGCCCTCGCCCTCCTACTATGTAGGTCATCCCCGTCGTCGTCGTCAGAGAGATAGATTGGTGGACGACCGAAAAGTGTGTATCCAAACAGCGTGAGAGAGAACTTGGGCCGTCGACGGTGCTTCGCTCTACGATGCGCGGTGGCGCCCAAGTTGGAGTGAAGCGAAATGCCATCCGAATCTGAGTCACGAAGGAGATGCTCGAGGTCGTTGGAAGATGAGGATGGTCTAGCACTGGTAGAAGAAAGACTTGCGTTCAGTGCGTTTGAGGGCGGGTTTGAAGTAGACTCCGAGCGCGATGAGGCGAAACATGGGAGACATGAGGTGAGCGCAGCCGCACGGACGCTGTCGGTGTAGGAAAACTGTCCATTGCCATCCTTGCTGTGCCGACAGTTCTTTTTTTTTCAGTAACAAAGATGGTCGCCGAACGGAAATAAGATATTGGTGGTGCCGTAGGACGGTCTGCAGCGGTACAAAATGGTTGTGGAGTAATTTGGCCTGCGCTGCGGGTGAACACGTACGACTCACATTTTGTTTCATATACATAGTCTTTGTCACTGTTGCACGAGTAATATAAAAGTGTAGACCAAACAAGTACAAATGTAGCCGACTACATAATCAAGATGTGGCACCAGATATCTAATCAATAGGATTATCAATCTTATCCCCGCTATGGTAGTAGTGGGTTCTATGGGGGACACACAACAGATTTCCGAATGTTTTGCACCAACCTAAATGTTGTACGAAATGCGGAGGCTGAGCTTGAAGTTTAGCTTCATGTTTGCACATCAACACAAACTTGAAGTTCATGTGAACATTCTGTCTTATCGGGACGATAGATATCCCGATTACGCAGGGGCAAGAAGGGATTATGGTATCAGTGGGAGATAACTCACTGATTGGTTATGGATGGTAACAAAGAGTCTTCAGAGGAGAGCAATAGGTGGGAGGCTAATGCTCAAGTGGTTCTGAGTGACAGTAGGAGCGAAGAATAGGATTGACTAGTGAAGTCGATAGGGAAGACGGGCTTAAGGCCTGGTCTTATATAGTGTTGTACACTAACCCTGAAACCTGTTTCAGATATGAAACACGGTGTAAGTAGAAGATGTTTCAAGTATGAAACATGTAAGAGAATGTGAAATGTATAGTAAAACGTGTGTCACATCTTATGACATTGTGAAACACCAGATAAGGGTGATGTCATAGTCTAGACCATGAGATAAGAAAGAACTTATCTATATGTGATGAGTAATATGGAATAGCGTAAGAATAAGGTCAAAGACCGATCTAGAATCTGGTATCAGGAAATGAAAGATAAGATAAGAAATACCAGAATTCTCAACACTCCTCCTCGCTGTCCATGTTAAGAACGAAAGGTGATGAGTCGAAGAGCTTTTCTTCCATCCTCAAACTTCTGCTTTCCAAGATTCTTCGTGAAGATATCAGCGAATTGCTGGTCTGTGGGAACGTAGTAAAGTCGGATTTCTCCAAACTCCACAGATTCACGAATATAGTGGTCGGTCATGCGAACATGTTTGGTACGACCTTCTTGTGCAGGGTTGGAAGCGAGGAATATAGCACCCTGATTGTCGACACAGAGTGGTAGTGGACCTATCTTGAATCGTAATTCTTCATAGACATTACAGATCCAGCGAAGTTGTTTAGCAACCTCGGTCATTCCACAGTATTCTGCTTCGGTGGAAGAGAGCGTAACTCGACGTTGTCGCCTTGATAGCCAGGATATGATACCATTGCCTAAAAAGATGGCATAGCCGGTGGTAGAACGTGATGTTTCAACATCTCCAGCCCAATCTGTATCAGAATAGGCACATAAGCCGTTTTGATCTCCATGTCCAGAGTATGAGATGCAAAGCTCCTGAGAGGATGATAGATAGCGCACGATATAGAGCGCCTTTTGCAAATGTTCTTCCGTAGGGTTGGAAGAGAACTGAGACATTTTAATAACGGAGTAGGCTAAGTCCGGTCTGGTACCCAGCATGATGTATAACAGTGATCCGATGACCGACTGATAGCGACTGCGAAGAGTGGGGTTCGACTGATTTTGGTCAGAGTTTGGTCTCGGATTATATCCGGTAGGAAGAGGTACAGAGACTGGCTTGCAGTTCTCTTGGCCAAATCGTAAAACGACTTTCTCTGCATAGCGGGTTTGGTCCAAAGAGATAGCTCGCTTTTTGCGATCTCTAGTAATCCTCATACCTAGGTACTCAGTGGCTTGACCAAGATCTCTTGATTCCCATCGTTTCATGAATGAAGCTTTATGAGCGAGGACCTGTGCTTTATTGCTTCCCATAAAAAGTGCATCATCAACATAAATGAGGAGAATAATAATCTCGTCACCAATAATCTTGAAATAAGTCCCTGGGTCAGACTTGCATCTGAGAAATCCCATCTCCAGGAGAGACTTGTGTAGCTGCTTGTTCCATTGAAGCGCAGCTTGCTTCAAACCGTATATCGCTTTTCTCAAGCGACAAACCTTTTTCTCCTGACCCTTTACTACAAATCCTTCAGGTTGTTCGAGGTAAATTTCCTCATCCAGCTCGCCAAAGAGAAAGGCGGTTTTGACATCTAGGGCTTCGATTTCCCAATCGTGAAGCGCAGCTAGAGCAATAAGAAGTCGGAAGGTTTCAAACCTTGCTACTGGAGAGAAGGTTTCTTCGTAGTCTATTCCGAAGACCTGTGTGAATCCTTTAGCAACGAATCGGGCTTTCTTGCGACCGTCGGATTTCACTGCATATACCCATCTCCCTTTGACGGGTTTACGACCCTTTGGTAGGTCTACCAACGTCCATATCTTGCGATCGTGAAGTGACTGTATCTCCTCCTTCATCGCAACATTCCAAAGTTCCTGTTCCTATTTCGAGAGCTTTAGAACATCTCGATATTGTTTAGGAATAGAACCTGATCCAACTGCAGCATTGAACAGTGATCTCATCCACTTGGAAGAATACATCTGTCCAAGATCATCGTCTTCATTTGTTGGAGTGACATCCATCTCCTCCTGGATAGTATCAAGGCCTCTAGACACATCTCTCTCGATGTCGATTGGTGGTCTATTCCCATAAGCATTATCAGGAAGAATCCTTGATATGGGAACACGAGAGGATCGTCGTTGATCAGCAGGTGCTCGTGTAGAAGAGCGTTCATCCCTAGTAGGGTGATGCTGGTGAGGTCGAGATCTAAATTCAGGTAGGGACTCATCGGGGTGTTGATGAGGTGGTAACCAGACTCGAGGCGTAATGCCTGATTGTCTCTCCAGTTCAGGAGGCGAATCTGTGACCATATAGCGTTTGTGCTGATGTCGGTCAGCAATGGAACTCCGGTGACCAGTGTCAGGAGTGACACTGCTTAGAAGCAGGTCGAAGAGGTGATGTATGATAGGATGGTGGATTGTTGAAAGAATCCGGGGAATCCAAGAAGAGAGGTGAAAGCAGATCTCAGTTCTGGAGGTGGTTCCCAAGGAGTAGTAGGTGGAGTGGTATATCCTCGTGATTGCCCATCATGAGGTTGACGTGGTTGATTGGGTTGTTGACCTAATCCTATAGGTACGGGTATAAAAACATCTTCGAGAGGGTTCCGGATCCCTTGGTCGAGTATCGTCCTTTGAGTGGTCATGTGGGTGGTCTTCATCGGCATAGTCCAGTGTCGATTGGAATAGGGGTAGGTTCAGTTCACATTGTCTCTGGAACAATAAGGAAAGACTTTCTCATCGAAAATGGCGTTTGTAGAAATGAACATTCGTCGTCGCTCTTTAGACCAGAAGCGGTAGCCTTTGGTATTCGGTTCGTACCCAATAAAGATCATCTCCTCAGATTTGGGAGAGAGTTTGTCTTGTCGCTGTTCCGGAGGTATAAAGACATAGGCACGAGTCCCAAAGATCCTAAAGTATGAAACATCAGGTTTGTCTCCAGTGAATTGTTCACTAGGTGTTTTCCATTCATGACTGACGCATAGGTTGTCTGTTATAGATATGTAATGCAGTCTTAACAGCATCTTGCCAGAATGATCTAGGCATACATGTGTGTTGGCGAATGGCTTCAGCTTTTTCAAGCAAAGTTCGATTGAACCTCTCTGCACGACCGTTCTGTTGGGGAGTATGGGGAACAGAGGTTTGATGCGTAATGCCTCTGGACTGAAAGAATGATTGTAACGTCCCAGCCATAAATTCCCCCCCTCGGTCTGAACGTACAGAGATGAGCGAGTGACCAGTAAAGGTTTCAGCCCAAGAAACCATCGATTGGAAGTGTCATGAGACAAGATCCTTGGTGCATAAGAACGCAACAACTGCAAAACCAGAGTAATCATCAATGAATGTGAGAACATAACGTGCGCGGTATCGAGATTCTGTTGGCATAGGACCAACAAGATCCGAATGTACAAGTCCGAAAGGACGAGTAGCACGTTTTCCTGAAGCAGGATAGGGGCGATCATGCATCTTCCCAAGGGCACAGCCTTTACAGGGAGAGTCGGTATCCGGGAGTGTGACAGTGGGCATACCGGAAACATGAAGTGGAGCGTGGTGAAGAGCATTCTTGGAAGGATGTCCAAGACGGTGGTGCCATAAATCGTAGGAGTCGTCCTTAACAAGTGACATGATACGACCTTTCATCGGAGTAATCGGAGATGACTGAAACCAATGAAGGTTATTATCCGGAGATGAGGCAGATGCCCGGATCACCAGACGATCACTTGAGTCCCAGATTCTGGATTCTTGGTCACTGATGGTACACTTATAGCCTTGGCTAGTAAGTGTAGGAACCGATAAAAGTCGGTGACCTGCATGCGGAGCATACCATACTTCGTCAAGAACAAGAGGTTCTTGGCCGGAAGCTTTCTGTTTAACAATAATCTTGCCAGGACCATACATAGGAACTCGTTCGCCATTGGCAACTACGGCCGATCGAACCTGGGAACCTAGATGTGCAAAGTCACTTTTAAATGGTGATAAGTGATCAGTGCAACCACTGTCGATCATCCAGTGATGTCGGGCGAATGACTTATCAGAATCTCCTCCTAGCGCAAAAGCGCCGTGATAATCGTAAAAGGCATCATATCCATCGCCACAATACAAATAGTACTCGTCATCGTAGTCATATCCGTCCAATATTTGGTTGGAGGGGTAAGGTAACTGTACTCCAGGGTCTCGTGGTATAGCCACGGTCAACGCCTCAGGCGTGATAGGAAGTACGGTCTGAATATGACTCTCATTCAACAATTCGACGTTGTTGAAATGAGACGATGAACTGGCGAGTCCACCTAGAGAGAAGGAAACTTTCTTCTTCTTCTCTTTCTTCTTCTTCGTCTGTCCCGATGTAGCGTTAGTTCCTTCAGAAGGGGCATTCTCTGAAGGAACTGTATCGAAAGGGCGTTTGAGATGACCCAGCTACATTCATCCCGTTTTCTTCATCCCAGCCAGCATTGGCTTTCGTGGAAGTGGAGTCATCCATTTCAACTTCCTGGATCTCCCCGATCTCATGGTCTCCAAGGTGATCTATAAACCTGTGGGCGAGATCATCATCATCCATAACGAACTCGTTTGCAAAGGATACTTCATTAGCAGCTTTGCCTTTACCCTTGGTATTATGGCGCGCATTGAACCATTCTTTCTTTTGGTTGCGGCCAGGCTGCTTAGATTTAGCAGGACCTTTTCCTTTACCCTTCTGATTCTGGTTGGAGCCAGATGGTCTCGGCGTAAAGCCTGGTAGAAGGTTGTTGGAAATTAGAGGACTGTTGTCCATACGTCTGTTGCGGTCTCTGATAAGAGGGGGTCTGGTTCCTCCAAGCGTTCTGCTGTGGAGGACCGCTGTCTTCCTTCTAGACAAGACGATGAAGAACCAACCAAAAATCGGTGGTCCCCAGACAACGTGTCTTATCTCCACGGGCTAGAACACTTTGCTCAAGGGAGGTATGAGTAGTCTACCCTTGGCGGGGTTAGGAGTAATGGATATAGTCCAAATAGAAAAGGGGGAAATTTAGTGTACCAGGAGCCGTGGTTTGTTCGCCAATCCTCCACATAAGTTTACAGATTGGTTGTTAAAGATCGTTTCAGCCTAAAGTCTGGTTAGTAAAGGGGATTCTAGGTGAATTACACACCTAATGGGCTCAAGTTAATGGCAATAGGTTGCCTAGTAACCTGTGGAAAGTTGTACTTTGATAGTACGAGAGGTGGGCGATTTAGCAACTTGGCCTAGGTCTCGCCTAATGCTAATGGATCCAGTGTAGGAAACTCCTGGGAATATTGCGTCCAGAAGTGGTGCTTAGGTAAGCAGATGGTCGTGTCAGGTCGCTTAGTCACTCAGCCGGTTATAGCAAACTCGGTCTTCTTGTGTACTAAGGAGCTAAACTAAAGGTTGGAGGTGTAGACTTAGGCTGATCCCTTAGGATAGTAAGTCTAGACAAGATAGTGGTAGGAGTCCTATAGGTAGGTTGTCCTAGTGATGGCAAGATGCTCAGTCGCTGGTTTGTAGCTAACTTGACGATACACTTAGTGGACTTAGAAGGGTTACTATAACTCAATCTTATTGTCTCAACTAAGGGGTAGCAAGTTTGGCTTAGAGAGGTGAAGTGTAGCCCTTATTTGGTACTACAGGACGCTTAGGTTGCTTACTAATAGGGACCAGATGCCTTTTGTTGCCCAAAAAGGGGTTTCTCCCAAAAGGATAGTCTTAGATACTTGTCCTTTATTTAGGTACAAGTTCTAATAGCCTAGTAGTAGTTCTAAAGCCCTATTTACTTCACTCTGGGGTACCTTGCCTTATTAGGTCTTATTAGGCTTCCCAGGGGATCTCTTATCAGATGATATTATCTGAGGTAGAAGATGAGATGCTCTCTGCAGGCCAGAATGCTCCCCTTTATATACATAAATACAGGAGGCTATGCTAGCCAATCAGAGGGCTTGGTGGCTTATAAATTAAGGCACATTGACTTACTAATGCCAGGCACAAGCTGTCAAACCCAGGCACACTAAGGGGAAGCACTTTGAGCAAAGGAGTCCAAATTTGGAATGCTCTGCCAAAGAGGCTGGCTATGCTGTGCAGGGCTGTACAGACTAATGGGGACAAGGTCACATGGTAGCTAATGGTCACATGATCACTTCGTCTCACTGGCACTTAGCTAAGTAATCAGATAAATAAAGAGAAATCAAGGAAATAGTTCGCTATGTACAAATGTGTAAGTGTAAGGATTTGACTAGAGAGATTAATGAATATCTCAATAACCAGTAGGTGGAAAAATCTGGAAAAATAGGAGTATGTAGCTCATGATAGGGGCTATCGTTCCCTATGGTATCAAGGGGTATTGTCCACAGGAAGCTGTGTGGATTCCACTTCTCGGGTCACTGCTTTGCTATGTGCATGCATGAAACTGGTTTCGTGCAGGTCACCGCGCTTTATGATGTTGGTCCTATTAATCTGTGCGTCTCCGGAGGACTTGGCATGAGAAATCCAGGCATGAAGAGGTCGGCGCATAGTGCGGAGATTCATCTCCATGAGTATCCGTGTTGTAACGGTCTCCATGTTAAAGTTGGCAATTTCAACAGTTTGGGTAATGGTAGAGGCGAGTTGGTGGTATTCGTTTGGAAGGGATGATAAGAGCAACATGGCTCTAAAATTCTGGGGAAGATTCAAACCAGCTTGGGTAAGCTGTTCGAAGAGGGATGAGAGGCGGCTAATGTCCTCATTGGCTTGATGGGGTCGAATATGCAAGCGTGATGCTTGACTAAAGAGCAGGAACTGTCCGGTAAGACCAACAGTCCCAAAGAGGGCTCGGAGATGTTCCCATAGAGCTCTAGCAACAGATGGGAAGGTGTTTAGATCCGTCCACTCGTATGTGACGTGTGTCAACAGGGAGTCATTGATAGTAGAGGCCATAAGGCCCAAGATGCATTTGTCTAGCAACTTCCACTTTGCTTGGCATTCTGCCAGGTCAGCACCAGCAGGTAGACCGGCATAAGTGAGAGTGCCGTCAATGAATTCCCATACGGAATAGGAGGCGAGAGTGGATCGGATGCGAATGCTCCAAATGTCGTAATTCGACTGTCCAACGAGGGTAGGGATTTTGGTGACGAAAGAAGTGTCAAACTTGATTTCGGTGGTAGGGAGTGCCATATCTGTTTAGAGGAGATCTGAAAAGACATCGTCAATAAAACAAGATTCAAGTACATATGAAAGCAGGCAAAAAGAAGTAGGGGAGCAAATAAGTCCAATATTTCCTGGAGGATATCCTGGAACGATCATAGAAGATCTGATAATCCTTTTGTTCTGTAAACGCCAGTATTCAGTTCGTTGCTTCTTGGTACGTTTCTCAGTGATCGGTGCATTGTCTCGATGCGGTTTAGACATCGGCAAGAAGGCATGTGATTCGAACAAGTCGAAACACGTCTCCACAAAATAATGTGGGTTACCAATGTATTTGTTGGTAAAGGTGCCTTCCTGTACACAGATATGAGATATATCACAAGAAAAATAGGGAACTTGCAATGAAGAAAAAGATAAACTGTTAAGCGTTAAAAAGTTCAAGAAACAAGGATTTAAATCAGAGTTATACAGAAGATCTTCGTATGAAAGTGGCCATGAAGGAGGAAGAAAGGTTTGTCCAAGGTATTCAACGATGTTGGAGAAACCTTCTATGCTCTTCTCCTTCCTGAGCAGCTCTTCGATGCCTTCTTCGTCCAGGGCCTGATCTGAGGCCTTCATAAATCGCGTCACGTTCATCGTTAGACGTAGCGGACTTGATTAGTCTCTGTATGCGGCGGTGAACCTTATAAACAGGGTCGCAGCGGTAGAGAGAACGAAAGTGGTCATCGAAGGAGTCGTTCCATGAGGATAAATACGGTGGTTCTGTTCGTTGAACAAAACCCCAGTTATCTGCCATGACTTGTGCGGGAGGTAGCCAATTTGGCTCGAGTGAGCGTTCAAGCTCGAGATGAGGAGCGTGGTCAGGAGGGAAGTGGGCACGACGAATAGTTTCGAATCCTTGAAAATGGACTCTAGTTGGAAGGGCGTCTAAGTATTTCTTGGTCGGGAAAGCCCAACCAGCGCCTTCATATGCAGAACCGATTGTTTCACATTTATACATGAAACTATTGATCAAAATCAAAGATTTCAATCGGGTCTCGCATGGTTTAATCTGTATAGGTAAAACCACGCGGTCGGCGGTGCACAACTCAGCTTCTGTCAGAGGGACGAGCTTGTCCGTCTGATAGATGTGGGCGAGGGTTTTGTTGGTGACCTCGCCTGTTTCGTCATCGGCCACGTACGCTTTCCACGTTCTCTTCTTGGTGATCCCTAGAACCCGAGGCTTCTGGAACCGTGCGAATCGCAGTTCCATGATCTCTCGAGGGGTGAGTCCCTCTTCTGTTACGGGGTCCGCGGGTAGCTCGAAGAGCTCCACGTCCATTGGATTCACGAACTTGGCGTAAGCGAAGTTCTCTCTGTCGGAGATCAAAGGGTTCTGGAGTATCTCGAGCATTCAAAATAGGCATTGGAGGATGAGGAGGAGTTATACGAGGGAGGTGGTAATTCCGGAGTAGATGGAGGTGTAGGAGGTGTGGAAGAGGATCGGTATCCAGAGAGAAGCTCAAAGTAAGAGGTTCCTTCTGGTTCGTTGATCTCTATCACGGGTAGAGTCGACTGAGATAGGAGAGTGGGAGAAGTCGACTGTCGGTAAGAAGGAAGGGGTTCGTTCAGGGAACTAAGTTCGACCTGATCCGAAGGGAAAATACCGTGTCCTCGTATGGTTTGAAAGAAGTGAAAGGGTTGTTGCAGGTGTTCTGCGATTGGTTGGGTAGGCCCTTGTCGCAACACTCAGTCTCTCGATCTCCAGGTGGTCGCAGTATTGGCCTCTCTCTAGACTTCGAGAGCAGACCGGGCAAGGCAGATAGAATGGGACACCAGGGTGTACCAGGTTATTGGACCGTGCAGTATTACGTGCGCACTCGTGTAACGTAGCGGCAGGTGCAACAGCAGGTGAAGAAGGAAGTGGGGGGTCTTGCTCTTCTGGAGCAGAATCTAACTCACGTGGTTCTAAACGAAGAACGACGTTGAGCGTTGCATAATGCAAAGGAATCCGTGTTCCAAGATGAAGTTGAAACTCATCGTGTGCGCGACGAAGAATTAACCTTCCAGAAGTAGCAGCGAACTCTACGAGTCCTGTCTTCCTCTCTCAGTGGAGGTGTCATAGCATAATTAAATGCTGTGGCAATCATCGCGATCACCATGACGAATCCAGAAACCATCCATGAACAATAACGCAAGAACTCAAGAGGCATCGGTACTAGTATTTGACGTCCTCTGTTCAAGCAGGGCTCATAACCTATCGGGACGATAGATATCCTGATTACGCAGGGGCAAGAAGGGATTATGGTATCAGTGGGAGATAACTCACTGATTGGTTATGGATGGTAACAAAGAGTCTTCAGAGGAGAGCAATAGGTGGGAGGCTAATGCTCAAGTGGTTCTGAGTGACAGTAGGAGCGAAGAATAGGATTGACTAGTGAAGTCGATAGGGAAGACGGGCTTAAGGCCTGGTCTTATATAGTGTTGTACACTAACCCTGAAACCTGTTTCAGATATGAAACACGGTGTAAGTAGAAGATGTTTCAAGTATGAAACATGTAAGAGAATGTGAAATGTATAGTAAAACGTGTGTCACATCTTATGACATTGTGAAACACCAGATAAGGGTGATGTCATAGTCTAGACCATGAGATAAGAAAGAACTTATCTATACGTGATGAGTAATATGGAATAGCATAAGAATAAGGTCAAAGACCGATCTAGAATCTGGTATCAGGAAATGAAAGATAAGATAAGAAATACCAGAATTCTCAACATGTCTCCTCCTCAATGTTAGTCTAGATGATAAGTTTTGGTACCAACCAAATGAGGGTGCAAACTTTGAGTCCGGCCTACATGTACATTCCTAGACAAGACTTGAAGTTTCAGTGTGGCTTGGACGATGGCTCGAACTCCAAGTACCAATGAACAAAGAGACTGGTTTCTTTTTTTGAAGTTTGGACTGGCAAACAAATGTGAAGACAGGACTTAAGGTTTCGGCCGTGTCGAAATAAATCGCCCAATCATCACCCAATCAAAGCACAATCAAAGCGTGATCAAAGCATGATCACTATCTGCCACCACCACCATCGTCCCATTCTTATCACACCTGTCACTTGGATTACACAACTCACATAATAGATGTGTTCTACTGTACAACAATTACTCCAACCAGATTCAAGCGACTGCAATTGTCATCCAGTTGAAACCTTCCTGGATGGCCTCCAAAGAATTGAGTTCATGCTGTGTAAGGCCCGCAATCCAAGCCCCATCATAGAGGTTCAGTGGTAAGCCTCTGACAGCATCCCTCGAGCTCATAGGATTGTCAGGGGTACGAATCCTCTTTACTAGCTTCGCACCCTGGGGGGAAAAAATATCACTGTTGAGTATATGCTCAACATTCACAAGAACCAGTTCCTGATCTATGCAGTGTTGCCATTCCATTTTCTTGACGCAAAGAACGTGCTCCACTTTGTTTTCCACTGAGCTCTCCTCAGAGCTCACACCGTGCTCACCAAGGACTTTGATGAGATACTGGAGCCACTTCCAGGCTGGTAGATCTTCGTCGGCTGTCTCTGTCCTGAGTTGGACAATGTGATTGAGAACTGCCACCCTGCGGCAATATTTCTCGGAGATACACTACACTTGTTCATAAGTCATGCATAGCAGTCCTTTGGAGGACTTACATTCCGGCGATGTGTGGCCTGTCGGCTTGCTTTCCCCAACCGTATCATTTCATCAACCAATCTTGTGTTACAGTTTTTCTCCTTTTCCCTCGTCTTTACCTCTTCTGCTTCCCTCGACGAGTACACTGTTTCTTTGGTCTTACACAGACAATCTGGGACATAGCGCTACTTACGATTAGTCCTTTTCATTCCTCGTTCCTTCTCCTTTGACTTCTTTCTTGTTTTATGAATATTTATCTCCTCGGCCGATTCTCTTACATTGGCCTCGTAGTTCCTATCTTTCCCCTTGTGTTACTGCGGATGACGTGTATGCTTACTTCATTGTTCTCTTGCCTTCTTCTTCTTTCTACGATGACGCGTCCCCGAGTACTTATACCCACCTGTCGTGTACTTGTATTCTCTATTCTCGTTCTATGCAATAATAGCGTACTCTTGATTCCTGCAGTCCGATCGACGCAGTCCTTTGTCCCTCGTCCAGCTTGTAAATCCCTGCAGTCCGATTGACTCAGGCTTTCATCCTTTGAGAACCATTAGACCTTAGTACTTACTCTGACGTTGAGTCTCTTCGTGAGTACCTCCAGAGAAGTAATCCCTCGAGTCTCCTCTTCGTGTACGCTTCGCATAACATCTTGCCTCGACTTCTGTGGGGGATTTCAAGACACCATGCCATATGAGCTTGGGTTGGGCTTTCAGCCATGTAGTGTGCAGCTTCTTGTAATGATTCTTTAGTGCCTCCCTAATATAGTTATCTGGCTTTGTCACTGGCCACTTTTCTTGCTCACAGCACTGCTGCAGCTTGCAAAGAAGCATCTCAAGGACATTGGAGTTCCAGAGGGAGGTATAGCTCCGAGTCAGATCAAACACCAATGCATCCCAATTTGGCCCAGCACCGTCTTCATATTCATAAGTGTATACATTGGCTGCAGCAGCAGGTGCATGGGTGATGACATTGGTGTTCTGCATGATCCCGAACTTGTCTCTGAAGAGATGTCTAACTTCGCTCTGCAATTACCGTCAGCAAGCTCATTGAATGACATCTGGCAGGCATAGTTGAACTCACCAGTATAAAGTCCCTATGCTGAGTGGGCTCTGTCACCTTCTTGAGCTGGACTTGCTCATTTTTATTCTTTCTTTGCTGGGGGGAATGCTTGACAGGCTCAAACATGTTTCAATTTCCAAGGATGTTTTGAAAAGCGTCTTCCATGGCCTTAGCGATGGTCTCTGCCATTGATAAAACCTATGGGGCATTCATATGCTCTTGCTCTCATTCTTCCCAAGAAACTTCGGGTGCTGCTGAGTATACTGGTGATACACTGGACTCCTCATTATGGCATTGAAAAAATATCGTCAGTGTACTATCTCCCACTTGCACTGACTTACTTCCAAGGATACCCCAATAAGACATGTCCTCTGTGAGACTCCGTGACTTTTTTTGATCCTCTTAATGGCATCTAGGGATGGTGTGGTCAATGTTGAAGTGGACAGTTGTTGTAGAATCTGGTTTTTAGTCTGAGGGACAAAAGATTCTGCCTGGGGGTCCTTGGTGACGTTGGATGACAGTACAGTAGGCAACACATCCGAGTCAAGTGAAGATGAAGAAGATGTAGCAATCTATGCGATAGTTGTTAGCATGATATGAATATAAGAGTAATTTGCCTCACATTTTTTCCATGGTGTGCATACTGCTGCTCCATGTTTGTGAGCTTTCTTTCCTTGTCTACCTATGTCTAAGTCAGTCTATGAACATATTATGAGGTATAAGGAGGACAAATCATCATATGCATTTCCATCTGGGCTGTTTGCTCTTGCATCTCGCGCTCTCACTATTGTAGCATGCTTGCCAGGTTGGTGCTCAAAGCTTTTAAGAGGTCATCCATCCATGCTCGCATATTGCTCTGTACCAGAATTAGATGCATGTTATTCTTCATATTTAAAGTCTGGTGTATCTGCTTACCTCAAACTGATAACAGAGATTGTGGAGTTCCTATTTATGGCTCTCAGCTGATAGCTCCTTATCATGCTGAAACTGTGTCTGAAGTGTTACATGCTCCCGGGTTTGAGCCTACTCTAGTTGTGAGCACATCCACAAGTGCCTCATAGAGAAAACAAAATGGTTACTTTGAGCTCAGCACAAAGTGTGTTCATTTCAACCTCCTACTGCTGGAGAAAAGCCTGCATGTTACATAATATTCTTTTCTGTTGGTCAAACTCGTGCTGAGCAGTGCTGGTAGCTTGGTTGTATAGCACGATCTGCTGCTGTTGAACTATGTCATGTCCTTGTTTGAGAATCTGCTATGAATCTTGTGAAACATGGAAACTGGAAATTCACCCATAACTTACTGATCCTTGCTGCCACATTTTCAATCACAGACATTGAACTAGCTTCTCTTTTTTGTGGAGCTCCTTCTGTAGCAATTGTGAATAGTCTACCTCTTGGTAACGGCGCTTGTCTGGAGCCACAGGCACCTGTATTAAGAAGTTTAATATTTTTCCAGAATAGAAGTCTACAATTATTTGAGTTACCTCATCACCGTGCACTATCACTTGGTGCTTGGAGGAAGCACCAATTAGAGAAAGACATTCAATATCATCTTTAGAAAGCTGACCAGCAGCATCAGGACTGAAGGTGGATGGGAGAGGGGATGGTTTAGATTGGGTTGCATTGGCTCTGAGCTGAGTTGTGTCCATGGTATCATTATTGTCAACCAAGAACAAGACTGAGTCATCCATTTGCATGGTCTGTATGTCCTCATGCACATGAGCCAAAGAGCGGTGAGGGTGACTATGTGCGGGGGTCTGTAAAGAGATGCTTGACTGACCAGCAGTGTCGTTGTCGGGTAATGCACCTGACATCATCTATAGAGGGTGGAATGAAGACATAGTGGATTTTCAGAGTTCAATCATATCTAAATTCATCTATTAGTATCCTCTACCATAATCAATAGAAAACAAAAGAGTTGCCAAGGATGACATCTGTTCAGTTCATTCACTACTCCGACAATTTCTGGTCAGCAGAATCAGCTAGTGATGCGCCTGGAGAGATTCAATATGCCACACAACACCTGTTCAGATCTCCGTTTCTCCTTTAACCCAGACCTTATTATGCCAGTGGGTTTATTGTCTTTATTGTGTCCATGAAACTAGCTTGCATAGGTACTTTGCATGCTGTGTTCTGCCTATCTGAAAGTAGATTTAAATGTCCACAAAGATTGCCCACTCACATTGCCCATCTATATCATCCTCTATTCACTCTGTTTTTGGTGCTGGTCACCACTGTGACATAGTTGTTCATTTTTATACCTGGTCAGTCCCACAACAGTGTATCATTTGAAATGGTGAACACATGCATGTATATCTTCCCATCTGTCACAATCAGTACCTGTTGTTAGTTTCGAATCTTACTGAAATAACCCTGTACCAGACTCCTGAACTCTGCCTCAGATGCAGGCTATACTCCTCGTCAAGGTTGAGACCACAGCAAGTGACAATGCCCACCCAATGTGATGGTCCATCTCAAGCAGCATGGCAATTTCCCATTCCTAAAAGTCTGCTGCAAGATGTAGTGTTGCAGCCTTATGTACATAACTGTCACATTACTATCCATGAGGGGCGCCATACCTATTGATACTGTATATTTTTCAAGCAACATTGTCGCCTCCAACCAAATCCACTCTTGAGTGGGGTGGATGGCTAGTTCCGAGATGATGCAGTAGTCATGCACCTCGGAGTTGGATCTTGCTCTGTTGTGAACATGTGAGGGGGAGACATTGCTATTTGCAGATTATATGATGTTTTCATAAGTGGTTGTTCAAGGTAGTAGGGGACACTTACCGATCCCATCTTGAAGTTTTGCTTGTCATATTGGTGAATGGACCAGAGCCCGAGCCCCATGCTCACTCACCTTCATGAAGCCCCTCAGTAATCGTGTTAGTCGTCATTTATGCATGTGCTGGGATGTACAGGGTTAGTCTGGACTATGTACTATATACACACACCCATTTCTGTATAACATCTGGGACTTGCACTGCACAACACTCAATGGTTTGAGATTTGAGCTAACAGGACCCTCACCTTTTTTGATCCCATTAATCAAACCATCAATTGTGATCGGCTATTGTTAGTACAATGACTTATCTAAGATGGCATGGATGATTAAATGTCTTGCTTGAGTTTCATTGATTGAGTTTCATTGATTGTGCTATCATAGTCACCTAGTGGACATCACACTGGTGAAATTGTTCAGTGGATATCTTAGATTGTAGGCTTACTAGCCAGGAAGAGTGTCATCTTATCAACGATTCAATGACATGGTCACCTTATTGTTGCAAGTTTCAGTTTGATGACCATTATTGCACAAGTCAGTAAACGGCACCAATAATCGACATTGTTGGTGATATGACATCCCTTTGTGTTAGTCAGCATGCACGAGTGGTCATGGTGAGGAGACAGCAAGATTGGGCAAGGAGCACATATGCCATTGAATGTCTGGTTTCAAGACTAACACTGAAGAAGACTGGCTACACTGTCTACTTCAAGTTTATTTTTGAATGAACAAGAGTATTAGCTAGGTCTTGAGTTGTGATAAAAGGGCTCTTACTGAAGCACTAGATTTCTTTCCTTTTCCAGCTGCCATCTCCAGTTCCTGATGCTGAGCATGGCTGGAGGTATACTTGAGGTGCATCATAATCATATCATTGACAGGCCAGCAGTTGCTATAACCCTTGAGGTCAGGAAATGCTTCCAAGACCTTGGCAAAATCAGTCAATGTGCATTACTACAAGGAAGTGGTGGAAAGTGTACCCTGTCTCACATGACCTTGAGTAGGGTGGAACTCTGTACTGATGAACACTTTGTAATGTCCAGGTGATCATTAATTAGGTGGTGGATGAATTTCTGCAGGAATAACATCAGATAATGAATACAAGTGAAAAAATAGTGGCAAATTGAAATGACCTTGAACTTTGCATAGGTCTTATGATTCCAGTTGAGTGTGGTTTCGAGATTATATAACTGTCTCTTCCAGGCCAACCAGGTTCTTCAGGTGGCTTTGGAATTTTGAAATCTTCAGATAGAATGCTGGATGTAGATTCATCATTTGATGAAGATGCCAATGACTGTTCAGACTCTGATTTAGAGGGAGTGTGGTTGTGAAATTGCTTGGGGGTCTTCTTTGAATATAGAGAAAATGCATAAGTGAGCTTAAGTGGGGGTGCCGCAGCAATCCTAAACTTGGGAGCCAGTATTGGTTTCTGAGGTCATTTGAGATCTGCTTTGACAGCAGGAGTGGGTTTTCCATTTTCAGGTGAAAGAGTTTTGTCAACAAGGAGGCCTGATGTCTTCTTTCTAGATAAGATCAGTAGAAATGCTAAGAAATGCTTACCAGACAACCAATCTTATCTCCATAGATAGTAAACCTGAAGCAAGGTGAAGAGAGTACTCTTCCCTGGTCGAGTTGGTACTAGAAACAAGTATCAATCTCATAGAAAGGGGTTAACTATCAGGCATGTGATTTGTTCGTCAATTTTCAATGAGGTTGAGGGGATTGGGGTTCAGCAACACGTTAAGGGTCTGGTTTTCTGTTGGGATGGTGTATGAAATGTACTATAGTTAGTTGGGAAATGGTCTAGACAACTCTCGGGTTGCTAGAAGGGTACTTTGTAGTGACTAGGGTTACTTCCCTAAGATGTGCTCTCAATGACTTCCAATTAGCTCCAGTTGATTAGGAATGCTCAATTGGGTAGGTAGCGTTAATACACTTCACTCTCACTACTGATTCTCACACGTCACTTAAACACACAGAATAGTCTTTCTTAAACTGATTTTATTATACACTAAGGAGTTGGCAATCAGCTTAAATGCTCGACTCGACCCTTTCCCAAGGTACTAATGAACTATTAGATCTCCCTACTAGCTGGGGATCTATTCCCTTTAGTTGCCCACTCTGAGGTTTTCTCCCTAAAGGTGTCCTAACTGACCCTATCCTAAGATATTCGGTATACTCCTAACTATGGGTCTAAGTAGTTCTATTTATAGCGTGGGAACTTCTATACACAGCCTCACTATCTGTTTGTAAAGGAGTGCACTTGTGAGCACTCATTGATTGAGTTCAATTCAAGTAGAAACCTTTTTCCTAAAAGAGGAAACTGTCCAAATGGGGCTGAATCGCACTCCTTATATAGTAATTTACATGTGGCTGTGCTACCTTCGGTTCCGAGGTGGCTGTGCCAAAATATGACTTATACTGACTCATACTGACTCACTTTGACTTACCCTGTCAGAAAATGACTTGCAATGAGCTAAAAATAGCCTTTGGCTTGGCAATGACTCATCATGACTCATCATGACTCATGCCGACTCATTATGACTTATTATGACTCATGCTGTGCAGGTCACATGATCATTTTGCTAGTCTAGGGGCAATGCTTTGATTAGTTCTCATTTGACTCACTGTGACTCATTATGACTCATGCTGTGCAAGGTCACATGATCTGAGTCAGGTGATTTACAGCTGAGGTCACATGCTCCAATTGCTTCTCTGATACTTGGCTAAGTACTTAAGGATAAAAGAGATATTAAGAAAATGGTTTGCTATGTACTTGTAGGTAGTAATAAAAGTATGTTGGGAGAAATCATTTTGTTTCTCCACAACCTGTGAATGAACAAACAAGAAAAAATAGATGTATATTCTAGACACTATGGTCTATATGTCCCTCAATTAGCTAAGCATTTGGACCGTGGGAATATAGTAAAAACTCAAATCTCGGGTCAAATGTCTAGCATCACATATGTACAGTATACAATAACTATGTATCTGCATCCAATCAGTTTGGTGCAGGTCAGCATCTTGTCTCCACAGGCTAGAACACTTTGCTCAAGGGAGGTATGAAAGGTCTACCCTTGGTGGAGCTAATGGTAGTGCGTTTAGTTCTAAGTAAAAGGGGGATTTTAGTATACCAGGAGGCATGGTTTGTTCACCAATCCTCCATGTAAGTTTACAGATTGGTTGTTCAAGATAGTTTCAGCCTAAAGTCTGGTGAGTAAGGGTGATCCTAGGTAAAATACTCACCTAGTGGGGTCAAAAGAATGGCAATAGGTTGCCAAGTAACTATGGACACTTGTACTTGGGTAGTACAAAAGGTGGGCAATTTAGGAACTTGCCTTAGATCCCTGCTAATGCTGATGGTATATAAGTAAGAGACTTCCTAGTCCCTTAGGATGGTAAATCTAGGAAGTGTGTGGTAGAAGTCAGGAGAGTATAGGTTTGCCCTAGGAATGTAACGTCTAGATGGCAAGATGGTGGAGTAATCTGGCAATATGCTGAGATGTTGAGATGTCAAGATGCTCAGTTCCTGGTTGGTATTTAACTTGACGGTACACTTAGTAGACTCAGAAAGGTTATTATAACTTGATCTTATTGTCTCAACTAAAGAGTAGGCAAGTTTGGCTTAGAGAGGCGAAGTGTAGCCCTTATTTGATACTATAGGATGCTTAGGTTGCTTACTAATAGGGACCAGATGCCTTTTGTTGCCCAAAAAGGAGTTTCTCCCAAAAGGATAGTCTTAGGTACTTGTCCTTTATTTAGATACTTGTCCTAATAGCCTAAAAGTAGTTCTAAAGTCCTATTTACTTTGCTCTGGGGTACCCTGCCTTATTAGGTCTTATGAGGTTTCCCAGGGGATCTCTTATCAGATGAGATTATCTGAGGTAGAAGATGAGATTCTTTTCTGCAGACCAATGTGCTCCCCTTTATATACATAAATACAGGAGGCTAGTGCCACCCAATCAGAGGGCTGGTGGCTTATAAATTAAGGCACATTCGCTTACTAATACCAGGCACAAGCTGTCAAACCCAGGCACATTAAGGGAAAGCACTTTGAGCAGAGGAGTCTAAATCTGGGATGCTCTGTCAAATAGGCTGGTTATGCTGTGCAGGGCTGTTTAGACTAATGGGGACAAGGTCACATGGTAGCTAGGAGTCACATGATTACTTTGTCTCACTGGCACTTAGCTAAGTAATTAGATAAATAAAGGGAAATGAAAAAAAAGTGAGCTATGTACAAATGTGTGAGTATAAAAATATGACTAGAGAGATTAATGAATATCTCAATAACCAGTAGGTGGAAAAATCTGGAAAAATAAGGGTTTGTAGGTCATAATAGGGGCTATCTTTCCCTATGGTATCAAAGGGTATAGTCTACAGGGAGCTATGGAAATTCCACTTCTCAGGTGACTGATTTGCTATGTGCATGTATGAAACTAGTTTCATGCAGGTCAGCATGGCGAAGCGCTTGCATGCATGGGGCAGGGGAAGTTGGTTGGTGAGAGTGCCAGATGGTATGTCTGCACACACTCATGTGCACAGGGGGAGGGAGTTAGGTGAGAGTGTGTGCGCACACAGTGGTGAGGATGAGGGAGTGGGTAGGAGAGAGTGTGAGGTGATGAGCTTGCATGCATGGGGCGGGTGAGTGGGTTGGTGGCAGAACCGTGTGGCATTGGAGGGAGTGGGTAGACAAATGTATGCAAGCGAGTGCACATGTACACATGCTCACTTGCACAGGCCTCAGAGAGAGGGAGTGAGATGAGAGCATATGCGTGCACAGTGGTGAGGATGATGGCAAGAGTGTGTGGTGACTGCTGCACTACACTCACGAAGCCCCAGCTTGGGTTTTACTCAGGCCCGAGCCCTAACAAGCTGAGCTGGGCTGTGTACATCACTACCTGCGGCACCATCGCATTTGCTTCATGCTGCTGCCATGGAGCATGTCATGAGATTGGGGAAGGGATATCTTCAAATTCCACATGAGTCAAGGCCAATAGGTGACATAAACAATCCTGCATTCATTCCCTTGATATATCCTACACTTTTTCTATATGGTTTGGGTGCACCCAAAGACAATTGCTGGGCATGATGGATATCCTTGTGATGGCATGTAAAACATTTATTGGAACTTTCAGACTCATAATTTCAGACTCACTATTCTTTCATTTTTATGGTGTTCAATGTGTTGCAGAGGAGGAGCATTCTGCTCCATTCCAGTCTTAAAATTGACCATCCCTCATTCAATACATTTAAGTCTGAGTTTGCAATGGTTTCTCCTTGTGCTGTTCAGGCAGTGGCAGAAAGAGTTCTTGGTGGTGATCACAATATTTGCTTCACTGGAAAGGAGAAGTGGGTCCAAGATCTGTTGAAGCAGGTGTCATATGTAACGTTCCAGTGCCAATAGTATGTCCTTGATGTGGCGATTGCTATGGTGTGACTTATTGTTCACTGTGCAACCTGGGAGTGTCCTGGACCATTTGAACACAGTTGAATACAATGGAGGTGCATTTGAAGATATGATTCTGAGCATCGCCAAAGCACATTTCACAAATAGAATTATATTTACTATGCAAAGAGTCCATATATGAGATGTCGCCATAATGGGGGTTGTAACAGCTGCCAACTTGTCCCTATGCTTGATGCATCCAATATTTTTATTTTTCACTTCCCTCAAGGGTAGATTCCCTTATCAGGCACTCTGGACATGTGTTATCCCTTCATCAAGCACACAGGTCAGGTGCTACTCCTTATCATACACCCTGAATAGGTGCAATCTTCTTATCAACTGCACTGGGCATGCACAATCAAGCTATGTATCTATGCACCAAAGTGCAATCAACTCACATTAGATATGTGATAACTCTTTATCTCAAGATTGCTTGCAATCTCTATCTAATCCCTAGGATGGTCTGGACCACCCTCCTATGTTTCACCTCTTCACCATGTTACCATGTCATCTCTTCACACCTTCACCATATCACAGGATACCCCTCCAGCCCTTTACATCTTCACATCTTCACATCTTCACCTCCTCACCTCCTCACCTCTTCATCCTGTGGTATGGCTATGCTTCTTCATTTGATCATATATTATTCTTCCATTCCTAATCCATGTACCATCCTCATGTCTTTCATGTTCTGCCACATTTATACTTCTTTATTTATGATCATTCATTAATTTATGATCTCTGCCACACCCTCATGGTCAGGGTTATGCTTCCATTTCATTATTTACATCCCTCCTCCTCATGTTCCTGCTTTTTTCCATGCTTTCTTCTCATGTCATGCTTCTATTTCATGGCTGTACTGATACATGTGTTGCACACATGTTCAAGGACTCATTTTATCTATAGATCTATACACAACATGTACATACTTTATGTAGTATATAAAGCCCCCAAGCAGTGGCCAAGACCCCCCAGTCTTGCCCTCCTTGGAGTTTTCCCTTCTGCTCCTTAGGCTGGCTCACTCCCTTCTCCTCTCTCTCTTTATATGGGTTGATTCCCAAAACCTATGCTACTAAGAAGTTAGCTTCTAAGTCTATTCAAGAGCATCAGCCTTAGCAAAGAGCTCTAGGTTGTTTCAGGGGTTGCCATGGATGTGGCGCTTCACATGTTATTGAGTAGTGTAGTATATAGGACAAGCTGTACATTAGGGAACAGTAGCTAGAATCCATTCTGCCACCCCATCATCTCATCCTAAGAACTTATCATTTCCTCTGCTCACTCTCAAGATTTTTGTATTAACTCTCTTGCTTAGACCATTTGCTTAGTAAGTCTGGTACTAATCAGCCTGCAGTGTCTTGGGGCTAATAGGCTTATAATAGGGGGATTGTCTATGCTTCCACCACTAACCATCATGCCTGGAACAAACACACACTACTCACCAGGTGCAATTCATTCACCTATTCAAAACTATGACATTGAACCACTTGCTACAATGGGACTACAAGCAGTGGTGGCAGCAGCAGTAACTCAAGGTCAGACTATTCAAGCTCAAAGTCAAAGCCCCTCCACAAAGAAGCATGTACTCAAAAATTCCAACCCATCCCCTATAAATTCTTCTTTTCAAGCATCCAAGTGTACAAATTTTAAAATGACAATGAAGTCCCTAGGCTCACATTGAAGCCTCTCCTCTCTCAACTTGAATCGCTATCTATATCCAATGTCAATGATCTTTTAAAGTCAGGTGAGTTTCAATTCAACTCCTCTGGGTGTAATCACTTGCTTATCACCAACTAGAGGACTTTTGCAACATATTGCAACACCTCACTTTTGGTAAGGAAGGGGACAACATCACAGAGACATCAGTCCAAGTCTGTTCCTACATGTAACATGTTAATGAGTGTGACCATTGTTTGCTAACATATACTTTCTTTTGGTTGCAACAGGTCTTTGAGGAGATTAGCTTGTGAGAGTTTGAAGTTGTTTCCAACATGTTGGAAAAAAACACCATCACAAACAAACCAAAGTAGATTTTTATAGATTTGTTGTCAGATTGCCACTGAACACTAACAGATTGACCTATTCTCATGGTGTCCTCATTGTTGAATGGACCAGTTCAATTCATGAGGTACCTCTCACTGAACTGGGCCATGCATTGACCTTGACCACAAATGGCTTTCCAATTGACAAGGAACTGATGTCCATTTCAGTGGAGATGAATCATTTGCTTCAATCAGCAGATCACACCTTTTCTGCAGTCCCTGACATCTTCTTGTTGCTTTCATGCCAATCTGAAAAGTGCATAGGTAGTGAGGTTGTATTCATCAGGGAATGTGCATTTTCCCAGGATCAAACCACTCTTCAAGCAAAACTTCAAGGTGAGATTGACATATGTATATCCAGAGATTCTCATGATAATCATCATCATCATCCAAAAAGTTGAATATTGCTCCCCTAAGGACAACTCTCAGGTGTAGTGGTATTTTCTCTCAAGGAATAAGGACTGCTCATTTGAGCAGTCCATGGACATGATAACTACATTAGAGCAAGACTTGCAATTCCTTGGTCCAATCACAGTTGCA
Organism: Boletus coccyginus; assembly: GCA_025782845.1. NCBI lineage: Eukaryota > Fungi > Basidiomycota > Agaricomycetes > Boletales > Boletaceae > Boletus > Boletus coccyginus. The sequence goes on from JAHZSR010000080.1 coordinate 129,167, forward strand.
TCACACCCATGGTCCCACATCTTTTCTGTTGATTATTATGTTTGAGTCAAAGATGGAAAGAAGATCAATATCTACAATAGGTGCCCTCAGAAAATGGCTTGCAGCGTAAGTAACATTCTCAGGGCTTGAGTGGATCCCATACAACTAAACTTGTTTCTAGACATTGTTTTCACATATTTCTATGGCAGAAGTGGACTCAATGGTAGGAAAAGCACTAACTATAATTTAGGATGCCACTGTCCAATACTTGAAAAGATTGAAGCCCTCTGTGGACATCACTTGCCTTGAGGCTGCACCATTTCCATGACATCTATGCTAGATCAGCATTGCCAATGTAGCCGAATGTACCACTTACAAACAGTTCTCAAAGTGGTTCTCGATGGCTTTCAGAGGAATGAAATGAATCATCGACAATGTTGACAACTCTGGTGACTTCAGAACTCCTCCAACTTCATCCCAATCCTCTGCTCTGTCCTCTCCACAGTCCTCACATTCCAATTGCAGGGATGGCTCCACAAAGTGAGCCTGAGGTACTTGTGGTCACATCATTGCCTTTTCCCATGCTTATGCTTCTGTGACAATGTCCAACCTGAAAGATGATGACTCATAATGAAAGGAGGCTGCCTTGCTATAGTGTTGATATTTGGCATTATGGGCCCTACTCCTGATTCCTGATTATGTTCGGTTTTCCCTTACCTATTTCCAGATCTTGTGTCTGCTGCTATATTGTACCCTGATTTGGACTCTAGCACTTTATAACTAACAACAATGAGGCAATGGCCCACCACCAAACATAGTGACACAAATGAGACTTTGGAAATTTCCAATGGTCATTGACATTGATCTCTAGTCAATGAGGAGCGATGACAGGATGGATAATCACTCCCGCAAACTGCAGCTTATAGTAATATTATAAATATGCAACAATGACAACTATTGTGGTTGATGATACCAATATGTATCATAGCTTTCATACTTCTATGCAAAAATATGGACAACACCGCTGGACAATGTGGTTTTACCATCATGAGAATTGGTTTTATCTTATAAGGCCTTATAAGGCCTTATCAAGATAACAAAGATATATATTAGAAATAATTGGATGTCGATATGATAAGGCCTTATAAGAGCCTTATAATGGTAGGTACTATAGAAAATAAGCATTAGACTGACAGTAGTGACACACATAGCACAGCTTGACAAGAATGGACATTGATTCTTGGTCCAGTGCATCAGACTAACTAGTTTCACCTTTTATAATGGTAGGTTCTATAGAAAATAAGTATTGGACTATCAGTAATGACACATATCACATGGCTCAATGAAAGTGGTCAAGAACCTTTTGTACAGCACACGAGGAAAAGTGGTATTACCAATTAAAACAGTAGGTCACTTGAAAAAGTAAGTTTGGACAGTCAATGGTGGCCAAGGTTTACTAGTTTAATACAACAGTGTAAGTAGAGCAGTTAAAAATGGGTTTCAAATGACTTGTCAATGCTTGGACAACTTGGTCTTATGAAGAAATGGTGTGATATTTCATTGACACTACTAAGACAAGCCAGAAGGTACACTACAATAAGTCTACTAGTAGGCAGAGGGAACATGATGAGTGCACATGTTGACATTGCAGCCACACAGTTACATGAACAGAATCAGATGGATATGGTGTCAAAGGGGTCAGGGACAGTGTGTTGGTAGATGATGAGTGCAAGGCAGGATGACTCAGCATGACTGATGGTGCATATCAGTGTTGACAGTGTGGTCCTGCAGTTGCACAAACAAAATTGTGGCATCAAACGACTTACAAATCAAGGGTAGTGAATTGCACTGCAGTGCTATTGAGCACACACATCACACAGTGGGCATCAGTCAAGGGTCTAAACAGCAAGCAACTCACCAAAATACAAGTGTAGCAACTTGGGGCATAAAAAGTCAAATGACTCAGACTAAGATCAATAGACTCACCTGAGACAAGAATGAGGGAGAAGGGTCAAGTGTTGCACATTCAGACCCTCGAGTGTTGAACCTATAAGTACTAAACATAACCTGAATGATCTGAGCCAATCAGATAATGGTAGTCCTGAAGTCCTGGGGGTCTCAATGTACCCTGAATATAAGACAATTACAATGTTACCTAACCAATGGAGTGTTAGAGTTCAACAGGTCAAAGTGGAGAAGATCCATGGATATAATATAACCTACTATGCAGCACCAACAGTGGCTTGCAGAATCTCGTGCAATGGCAAGATGTGCAACAAGCGAACAACATCCAGTGGTTTTCAGGGACGAGTCAGAGCTAGTGATTGGCAGGCTTGGGCCTGAGCCCAGGCTTTTTTGGGTCTCATGCAACAGCGAGGTGGGCAACAAGTGAACAAGCCCATGTGTGGGCAGGCTATACAGTGTCAGCAGTGGTTTTCAGGAATTCAAAGTTAGTGACCATTGGCGTACTTGGGCCAGAGCCCAGGCTTTTTTTGGATCCTGTATGATGGTGATGTAGGCAATAAGTGAACATGCCCATATGTGGGCAGGCTGGTACTATGGCACCAGTAGTGGTTTTCAGAAACTTGGATGCAGAGTTAGTGACCAGTGCACTTGGGCCTGAGCCCAGGCTTTTTTGATCTCATGTAACAGCAAGGTGGATGATGGGCAAGCAGGCCTGCAGTGCATATGCAGGAAGGATTCCCACAGGTGGTCAGTGATGATGGTGAACAAATGTGGGAGAAGGGGATGGGTGTGTACACTTACTCGTGCAACAATAGGATAGGGGAGGTGGTGCACTTGTGTGACAGCACCATGATTGTGGGGTGGGTGGATATACTTACACACCTGTGTGATGAAGGATTGATGAGCACGTGCGCAGCATCAGCAAAACCCAGATTTTATCATAGTGCTCATAGTATCATAGTGTTTTCATAGACAACTCATAGTATTCATAGTGTTCATAGTTTGTCACACTGTGACACAGTGAGGCACGAGTGTAGTCATAGTGTAAAGTCTTCAGACGAGCAGCAGTAAGTGGTGTGTCTTCTCTTTCCTCCACGCCACCACCTGCCACTCGTCCTCTCCTCACTCTTCCTCGCCTTTCGTCGCACTTCCATACACCTCATCCCTCACTCTGCTTCTTGTCACTCCTTTGTCACTCCCTCCATCTCTGCTCAGTCCCCTTCCACCCCTCCTTTCCTTTTACCCACTGCCAACATGGCCGATCCTGCTCTCGAAGTCTGTCCAGACTTCGCTTCCAACACATACTGCATGGTGCAGGAGGCCCTCATGACCAATTTCAATGAGGATGTAGACTGTTACGATCGCTGGTATTTGCCCCTATTTTTCCCTTATTTATCTCTATTTTTCCAGGCTTTCTACAAAGCATTTCGCTAAATAGCCCCTATCATTCATTGACCTCACCACACTCGTTCAATAACAACCACGTGACTATTTGGTCACATGACATCACATGACATCATGCTCCCACACCCACATGACACATCGGCTTGCCTTGCATGTATACTGCCATGCACAGCCTTTGCCTCATATCATACCATGTGGACATGCACAGCATCATGGCTATGCTTTCTATTGTTGTGACACACTCTGACTCATCGTGTTTCCCATGACTCACCATGACTCATCACAACACAGCCATGCACTGCCACACTATAGCATCACATTGCCACAAGGCTATACTGTGACTCATCCTGACTCATCACACAGCCTCATCACTGCCTTACATTGCTATGCATTGCCTTGCACTGCTCCACACTGCCACACTGGTATCCTCGGCCTCATGTCATGCCTCATGACCTTATCTATGATTCATGATGACTCCAACACAGCCTTGCACCTCATGTTCTCGGCTATGTTCCTTCATGACTCATTATGATTCACATCACAGCCTCGCACTGCCATATAGCTATGCTTGGCTATGCTCATGACATATACCTTATCTCTTATCATTCTTATCTATGAGTCACTTCCTTATCATGCCTCACTCCAACCACATGTGCACTGCTATGCATTGCCTCCATGCCTCGTTCCCCTTGGCATCCTTGGCTATGTCTTATCGCAGCCTCATGCACATATGGCTATGCAGATACACATGCCTATCGTCATTCTCATTGGACCATATACCTATGGCTATACATATGGCTATGCTTATCTCTAACTCATGTACATATGCAACGTGCACACAGCCTCACATTGCCTCATGGCTATGCTCGGTTCTGCCTTGACTCAGTATGACTCCTCCTGACTCACACTGACTCACAGGGCTGTGCCCGGACTCTCTATGCATAGCTTATTACCATAGATAGATACTGTATAGTACCAAACATGTACAAATCCTAGATAGTATATAAATCCCCAGGTAGACTGCGACTGACCCCCCAGTCTTGTTCTCCTGGAGTTCTCCCATAACCCATCTGTGCTTGACCAACAGGTTAACTAGTGTGACTACCAACTAGCTCTAGTCAAGTGCACCGCTGGTCGGCCTTGCTAGGATACAGCAAGCCCCTGGTGGGCATTGGTGTTTCATAGACCAGACAATTGATCATCTCACCAGGGCCTGGGATGATGATCACAAGCATCGCATTGATACTTGGAATGCAGAACGTGAAGCTGAAGCTTGAGAAGCCGAGTGTGTCAACCTTGAACACTTGCAAAGGGAGGATGATCAAAGGAGAGCAGAAGACACTAAGGCTGAGAAGGAGAAGAAAGAGGCTGAGAAGAAGAAGCCCAAAATTAGTGACTTCAATGAGAACCAGCCCCCTCCCACCATTGTTGTCCCCAGGCCCTCCCAATATGCCCTACAGAAGATCTCTTCTTTTGACTTCGTGGAGTTATGATATTTCTCCCCTGAGGGATGCACGGAAGCCCTCCACAACAGCAAATCAAATGCAGACGATGCTTTTGACATTACCAACTTGCATAATGTCCTCACCCTTCGCCCAGTCACTTTGGTCAAAGCCTCACGTCTCACACGTGCAGACCATGACCTAAGCTTCAGCGAGTTCCTCCAGGCCAAGAATGCTTTCCTCTGCCACTTAAAACAAGTGTCCTGGCCTAACAAGCATGTCAATGCCCTAGCTGAGTTCTTCTGGAACCTCGAAAATCACCCTATCCATGTCAATGAGAATGGCAACAGATTCACCCTGCACTATGCCTTCCACATTCATCACCAGTGGCACAACAACCTTAAAAACAATGCAGGCTCTGCTTTCAACATCTCACTCATCAACGACACACTCATGAACGCCATCACTTTCGAAGTCAACCTGAATATTCAAACTGTGGCTACTTGCAAGATCAGTACCACCACTCATCCCCCCCACTCTTTCTAACTCCCTTCCCTTTTCCCTTTTTCCCTTTTCTCTCTAGCCCTTCTTTTCTTCCACCCTCCCACCCTTCCCACCTGATGTCATGGCTCCACTCCACCACCTCCCGAAATATCCAACCAGTACTGTGGTCACATCTCACTGCTACTTGGATGACACATGGTCGTCCTCCATCGTAATACCCCCACTGTGTTGTCCTCAGATGAAATTGCTCACTGTTACGCGAAGCATACATGAAGAGGAGACTCGAGAGATTACTTCTCTGGAGGTACTCACGAAGAGACTCAACGTCAGAGCAAGTACTAAGGTCTAATGGTTTTCAAAGGACGAAAGTCTGAGTCAATCGGACTGCAGAGATTTACGAGCTGGGCGAGGGATGAAGGACTGCGTCAATCGGACTACAGGAATCAAGAGTATGCTATTATTGCGTAGAATGAGAATAGAGAATACAAGTACACGACAGGTGGGTATAAGTACTCGGGGACACAGTCATCAGTAGAAAGAAGAAGAAGACTAGAGAACGATGAAGTAAGTATACACGTCATCCACTAGTAACACGAGGGGAAAGATAGGAACTACGAGGCCGATGTAAGAGAATCGGCCGAGGAGATAAATGTTCGTAAAACAAGAAGGAAGTCAAAGGAGAAGGAAAGAGGAATGAAAAGGACTAATCAGTAAGTAGCGCTATGTCCCAGATTGTCTGTGTAAGACCAAAGAAACGGTGTACTCGTCAAGGGAAGCAGAAGAGGTAAAGGCGAGGGAAAAGGAGAAAAACTGTAACATTACCCCCTTTGTACAATCGAACTCCAGGTTCGATAAAAAGTCCATCAGGTCGTTGCATCGGGAGGGAGAGAGGAAGGGCTGTAGAAAATGGTGGATTGTTCATATGATAACACCTCAAATGGACAGTCATCTGCCAAATGTCCATGTTGATTGCAATGGCCGCATACTCGTTCAGGGCAAAATTGGCGTGCATGTCCCCAATTATGGCAAAAGTCGCATTGCGTGCGAAGGCAAGCGGACTGAGGATGACCCGGGGCTGATTGGTGGCAATACGGGCAGGAGTAATCGGGACAGTCCTCGCGATAGTGGCCGAGACTGATGACACCGAGAGCACTCGATGAGGGTGGAGGTGGGACGACGAGGGTGGATAGGCATGACGTGAGTGGGCGAAGATAAGATTCTACTGCTGTCAGGAAGGTGACGATGAATAGCTTCCACAGCGTTGGACCAAGTTACCAGCTCAGGAGCTTCCTCAACAATGGTGGGGGAAGATGGGGAGGAGGAAGAGGAAGAGGCGGGGGAGTGGATTCGTGTGATAAGGGCTGGGGCATGAGAGGGAACGGGCAGTATGGGAGTAGGGGAAGGAGAGTCCGCGACGGCGGGTAACTGTGCTCGTTCGAGGTAATGATCTCGGTCAGCCATGGGCAAGGAGAGATAGATGCGACGAAAAGTAGGGTAAATGATGGTGGGGGAAAGGTGTTCTACGTATTGGTGAAAACCGTAGAGATGAAGGATAGATAAAACTCGCCGGGGTAGTTCGGCCAGGTGAAGACGAAGAGGAATGCCAAATTCTGCAGGTAGATCACTGGAGGCGGCTTGAAAGTGATATGTTTGGGTGATGGAGACTTCATGGAAAAGACGGATAAGTTCTTGAGTCACGACGTCTTCATCATAGAGGGGGAGGGCCTCGATGGCGCGGAGGAGGGCGGGAGTGGCGAGGATGGCAGTGTAAAGCGTATGGGCGGTGGAGATGGGTAGCAAGGTAGGTGAGACACGCCTGGAACGTAGCGGGGAAGAAGATAAGGAAGAAGAAGGAGACGAATGAAGGAGCAGCAAAAGAAGAAACAAAGGACATATTGGTTGTTAAGGAAGAAGAACTCGTCAAAAAACATATGGCGGGGGGGTACTTCACAGAGAGACGCCACTTCCTGGGTAGAAGGAAAAGAATAGGGACTAAGATAAATGATGGATCCGTTTATAAGAAGAGAGAACAGCAGGGGCATGGCGGAGATTAACTTTGGGTTCCCACGTATTTTCGGCCGACGAGTATCCTTTCCATGCGGTCAGGTACAAGCGGTGACCCTGTGATCCTTTATGAGATACAATGTGATCAACTTTGTACTCTTCTTCGGTATCAGTAAGGTCCGGCGGAGGTCGGGGAAAGGAGGGACCATGTGCTTCAGTTTGGCAATAGGGAGATAAGAGAGTGGCGTGGAAAACATCATGAATTTTCCATGTGGGAGGTAGACGAAGGTGGTAAGTGAGAGGAGATAAGACCTGAGAGATTTCGAATGGTCCATGGCATTTGGGGGCGAGTTTGCGGGAAGGGTATCCGAGACAGAGATGAGTGGCTTTGAGCCAGACCTTATCGCCTACTGTCCAGGGGGAGAACTTACGAGAAGAGCGGGAAATCATGATCCGACGAGCGGACTCATGTGCCGCGAGAGCTTCTTTTCAGGCATGTTCTAGGGAAGATAAGCGATGTTCCAAAGCTGGGATGAACGTCTTTCCGAGGGCGGTGACCTGCACCAAACTGTTTGGATGCGGATACATAGTTATTGTATATGTGATGCTAGACATTTGACCCGAGATTTGAGTTTTTACTATATTCCCACGGTCCAAATGCTTAGCTAATTGAGGGACATATAGACCATAGTGTCTAGTATGTATCCCTATTTTTCCTTATTTGTTCATTCACAGGTTGTGGAGAAACAAAATGATTTCTTCCAACATACTTTTATTACTACCTACAACTACTTAGCAAACCATTTTCTTAATATCTCTTTTATCCTTGAGTACTTAGCCAAGTGTCAGAGAAGCAATTGGAGCATGTGACCTCAGTTGCGAATCACCTGACTCAGATCATGTGACCTTGCACAGCATGAGTCATAATGAGTCAATATGAGTCAAAGTGAGTCAAATGAGGACTAGCCAAAGCACTGCCCCTAGACTAGCAGAATGATCATGTGACCTGCACAGCATGAGTCATAATGAGTCATAATGAGTCGGCATGAGTCAGTATGAGTCATTGCCAAGCCAAAGGCTATTTTTAGCTCATTGCAAGTCATTTCCTGACAGGTTGAGTCAAAGTGAGTCAGAATGAGTCAGTATGAGTCATATCTTGGCACAGCCACCTCGGAACCGAAGGTAGCACAGCCACATGTAAACTACTATATAAGGAGCGCGATTCAGCCCCATTTGGCAGGTTCCCTCTTTTAGGAAAAAGGTTCCTACTTGAGTAAATCTCAACCAACGAGTGCTCACAAGTGCACCCCTCTACAAACAAACAGTGAGGCTGTGTAGAGAAGTTTCCCACGCTATAAATAGAACTACTTAGACCCAAGTTAGGAGTATACTGTATCCCTTAGGATAGGGACAGTTAGGACACCTTTAGGGAGAAAACCCCAGAGCGGGCAACTAAAGGGAATAGATCCCCAGCTAGTAGGGAGACCTAATAGTTCATTAGTACCCTGGGAAAGGGGTCGAGTCGAGCACATTTAAGCTGATTGCCAACTCCTTAGTACATAATAGATTCAGTTTAGGAAAAGCTGTTCTGTGTGACTAAGTGACGTGTGTGAATCAGTAAGCGAAAGTGAAGCGTATTTACGCTACCTACCCAATTGAGCATTCCTAATCGACTGGAGCTAATTGGCATCTTAGGGAAGTAACCCTAGTCACTACAGAGTACCCTTCTAGCAACCCAAGAAGTTGTCTAGACCACTCCCCCAACTATCCAGTGTACAATTTGTACACCACCCCTGCTGAAATCCAGACCCTCAACAGTTTGCTGAACCCCCAATCACCCTCAACCTCGTTGACGATTGACGAACAAACCACGTACCTGATAGTCAACCCCTTTCTACGAGATTGATACTTATTTCTAGTACCAACTCGACCAGGAAAGAGTACTCTCTTCACCTCGCTAAAGGTTTACT